>JAECMU010082322.1:0-12527 GCA_016106625.1 Dracogyra subfuscus
GGAAGCCACCAGTGCTGTTTGTCAAATTGTTGACAGACACTTAGCTGTCAAGATAGAAATAGGGTCTGTCCAATCTAGAACCATTAAATGGTTTAGAGAGCGCAACTTGGTTGACCTGTTGCAATATATTAACAGCACGGTCAACTAGGTTGTACAATATATTACAACTCTAGCCTAGTATTGTTTCCTTATTATGGGTACAAGACCGAAAGACATAATTAATAATAATAGCAATAAGAATAATACATGTAATAATAAATGTTATAAATAATTATAATAATATTTCTGTTAATGCTATTAAAGGTTTTACAGTGGTACAGTGGAACGCCAAAGGTTTACGCACTCATGGGCCCCAACTAAAACAATATTTCATTGATAATAATAATACTTTTGATGTGATCACCATTCAAGAGACCTGGATTACTAACTTATCTAATAAACAGAAACAATCAAAATGATTTACAGATTACAATATTCCAGGATATAACGGTCTCTTTTTTAATAGTGGGGTCACTTCTGGGGGGAGGGGGGGGGAGGCATAGCTATCTTCATTAAAGAGGGCATCGCCCACTCTAGACTTCCACATGTTGCCACTCATCCTATTATAGAATCTATGGGTGTGTCTATACACGGCCTTAATTATAATTTTAATATATTTAATTTTTTATGTACAATCGGGTGCCACTAATGTTAATTTAAATGTTAATGATTATTAAAAAATATTGGTAAGAGTAATTCGGATATTTTAATTACATGTGATTTTAATAGCTATAACACTATTTGGGGTTCTAATGTTACCAATGTTCCAGGCCAAACACTAGAAAATTTAATGGATAGTAATAATTTGGTATATTTAAATGATGGCACTCCTACCTTTGTTCTCAGACTCTCATCACACTTGGTCGTGTGTGGACGTCACCCTTATTTCAAGGGGCGTGGCAACTAAGTGTGAGTGGGAGGTGCTTATTATTTAAAACAATAGTAAGTTTATACAACTAATCAAGCTAAAGTAGGTATTCTTGGAGCAACATTTAAACGAAGAATTTATATAGAGCAGTTTAATAAAATTCCCCTTGATTCTAAATTCCGTGAAAGCAGTAACGAATATGACATTCCATTTACACTCCAAGAAATGTTCAAGACTTTTCAGCGCCGTAAAGGCTCAGCTCCAGGGCCTGATAATTTTAGTTATTTGTTTTTTAAATACTTGAACTTTTCTTATAATTATTTAATCTTATTTGGAAACAGGGTTACCTCCCTCTCAATTGGAAGCATGCAGAAGTGTTTGCTCTCCTCAGATTTTAATCTAGATACCGACTCCAAACCCTGAGTGAGTGCTCCGCAAGGTTTAATGGGTAGGTGTAAACCACTTGCACCGACCAGTGTTCCGTAACTGGTTCAACAAAAGTAATGGTTTGTGCTATCCTGCCTGTGGGAAGTGCAAATAAAAGATCACGTGCTGCTAATCGACGTAAGAGTAGCCCATTAAGTGGCGGCATCGGGTTTCCTCTCAAAATATGTGTTGTCCTTAACCATATGTCTGACGCCATATAACCGTAAATAAAAAGTGTTGAGTGCGTCGTTAAATAAAACATGTCTTTTTTTTTCTCTTACAATCAGAGTACTCGGGCTAGGTGTGAACACGCTCCAGGTATCGATCGGTTGTGCGACACTATGTACATTGCATCTGTGGTTATTTATAGCACAGATAGCTACGTTGTTATTTCTTTTATTATGTCCTTATTTCTTTTACTACTCAAAAGAATTTAAGGGTCAGAGTGTATTAGATTGATGATGTAAACTACACCAATTTTTTTATATTTTTTTTTATTGTTCCATATTTACAACAACAAAAAACACACAAATAAACGTCACTGTTTACAAGAACGTCACATGACATGCTGTCAAAGTTGAAGGTTGTAAAACATGGATTTTACACATTAGCACATTCGTTTAATAGTGTGTGAATCCACCCTTGGCGCGAATACACTCGACACATCGTTGCCTCATGCTGTTGATCAGACGTCTGAAGAACTCTTGGGGAATGGCCTGCCACTCTGCCATAAGAAGTTGACCCAGATCATGAAGGTTGGCCGGAGGAGCATGGTTATCCCGAACTCTCCTGCCTAATTCGTCCCAGGCGTTCTCTATTGGGGCCAAGTCAGGCGAATATGCTGGCCAGTCCTGCAGGACTGCCCCGCTGCCAATCTGCTGAAGGCCTGGGAGAACCAACGGCTGGATAATCTCATTCAGATAGCAGATTCCATTCAGATTGCCATCCACCACATAGAGGGGGGTCCTGTGGTGGCTAGAGATGCCGCCCCACACCATGACGCTGCCATCACCGAACCAGTGACGTTGTCTAACGTTAACGTCAGCGAAGCGCTCCCCAGGACGTCTGTAGAGACGATCCCGACCATCGTTGAACTCATCAGTGAACATCACTCGACCCCACTGAACACGTTGCCACCGCAGATGAAGCGTGCACCAGTGACGTCTGGCCGTTCTGTGACGTGGTAGGAGTGGTGGTCGAATAGCCTGGCGACGGCAGCGTAGATTATTGGCTCTCAGACGATAGCGTATGATTTGATCAGACACTCGAGTTCCAGTCGCAGTCCGCAGATTGTCACGTAATCGGCGTGCAATGGTTGTGCGTTGACATAGACCGATATTGGTGATGTAGTGGTCCTCTCTATTTGTAGTGCTTCGGGGTCTTCCAACGACACTCTGACTGACACCAAGTCTCAAAGCAACATTTCTTTGCGTATTGCCATCCTGAAGCCAAGCAATAGCCCTTCCTCGATCTTCGATACCATTGTCGAATTTGGAGTGTGCACTGTACACGAACGCAAGCTCTAATTATACGGAAATTCAGCACTGGGAACATGGAATACACGTGCAAAGCGTGCAAATGAAGCGCTTTGTGAAAAAGCAAGTTATGGGCACTTAGCAGACCTTTCGCTTTCGCCCTAATTTACGAAGTATGTTTTCGCCATTATAATTAGTCGACAGTGGATTTTAATTCATTTATGGGTTGCTTAGACCCACTTTCGTCAAAATGGAACAAACCATGCGTGACAATAATATGGTCTAGCTAATATAATTGACATTCAGAAAATAGTGTCGAAAATATCGTCTGACCCTTAAATTCTTTTGAGTAGTATATTTATTTTTATTTATACTCTTTCTTTTTTCTTTTCTTTTTTAAGTAAATAATAATGTTTAGGTTAAAGTTGTTTTATAGGGTGGGGGTTTTTCTTCTCTTTTTTTTTCGTTTATACAGTTGTTACGGCCGTGTCGCATGTTGGTCGAAGTTTGGAGTGTACAGCCGGCCTTGCTGTCTCTGTGACGTCAGAGGTCGGGGTTAGTTCAGAGCTTGGTTTCAAATAGACCGGGAGCCAAGTGACTGTTGCGAGAGTTCCAAAAGGTTTGAGGTGGTTGAGGTGTAGAGGGACCCCAAATGACTACAGAAACCCAATTCTTAAGTAAATATAGTGCGGGAGTAAATAGAGGGTGCTACTGAAAATACCCCCAAAATGGGATTTAATTGTTGTGAAAGTTCCATCCAAACTTCCTTTGCTGCTTATTAGAGGGCATCTCACTGAACCCAAATCCACAACTTAAGAAAAAATATTTTGCGGGAAAGTCTACTTAAGAAAGACTCTAATTAGTGCTAATTAGGGATTTAATTGTTGTGAAAGTTCCATCCTTGGAACCAAATGTAAAATGTAGAGTAGCCTATGCTCACCCGATTCAGAATTACCAACTTAAGAAAAAACAATAATGCGGGAAATTACATTCAGAAAATAGTGTCAAAAATATCGTCTGACCCTTAAATTCGTTTGTGTAGTATATTTATTTTTATTTATACTCTCTTTTTTTTCTCTTTTTTTTTAAGCAAATAATAATTTTTAGGTTAAAGTTGTGTTATAGGGTGGGTTTTTTTCTCTTTTTTTTCGTTTATACAGTTGTTACGGCCGTGTCGCATGTTGGTCGATGTTTGGAGTGTACGTACAGCCTGCTTTGCTGCCTATGCTCACCCGATTCAGAATTAACAACTTAAGAAAAAATAATAATGCGGGAAAGTGCACTTTAGAAGAGGTCAAATGCTAATTAGTGATCTACAACAATCTTTAAATGTGTTTTCCCAGTACTGTAACAAATGGAAACTAAAAATTAATGCAGATAAAACTAAAATAATAATTTTCAATGGCAACAAAAATTATTATAAAAATCTTATACCATAGGAAACCACAAACTAGAAAACGTACAAGAATACAAATATTTACGTCTAACTTTCACAAAACTAAACAAATTTAATATAACCAACAATTTTTTTTTTTTAAACAAAAGGCAACAAAAGCATTTTGTTCTATCAAAATCCAAAGACAACAACTTATCAATAGAATGTAAACAAAATTATTTGACTCATTAGTACTTCCGATTCTATTATATGGGTGTGAAATCTGGGGCTACGAAAATACTGACATCATTGAAGCCATCCACACACATTTTTTGAGACACATCTTACCTGTGAAAAAAGGAACCCATTTCATGTTATAACTAGGAAGAAAACTAGGAAGAAAACCTCTTAAGTTTACTATCCAACAAAGAATTATAAGTTTCTGGGCCCGGATTGTCTCTGCCAAACAAACACAAATATCGTTCTTATTGTATCAGCTAATGTTAAACGACTCTTCTTTATATAACTATCATTATAAATGGATGAAACATGTAGAAGATAATATTATATTCAATAACTTAGGTATGACAAATATATGGTTGTCACTTAGATTTACCTCAGTACGTTTTCTTCTTGATCATGTTAAATTAAGGCAAAATGACCAGCATCTACAACAATGGAATAGTGACAAATCCTCATCATCAAGAGGCAAAACGTACTCTATATTTAAAGAAAATCTTTGTTAAGAGAAATATTTTACTTTATTACCACAGAAATGCTGGACAACTTTATTAAAATTCAGAACATCCAATCACTATCTACCAATCGAAACAGGACGCTGGAACAATATTCTCGTAGAATATAGAACATATATATTTTGTAATAATTATATTGGTGACGAATTTCACTATTTATTCATGTGTACGTTTTTTGCAAACTCCCGTAAATCATTGTTAAAACCATGTTACTATATTAAACCTAACATGCTTAAATTTAAACAATTAATGATAAATAATAAAATAAGTGTTCTTAAGAAATTGTGTAAATTTATAAGAGAAATTATGGACAAATGCCATAAACCCTAAAGAACAACAGAAATGTATTTTGGATAATTATGTTCGAGTGTATTATTTCTTTATTACTAGAATTAATAACTCATTTATTTTTTGTATATAGTGTTCAGATACGTGTTTAATATACCATATAACATACAGGTTCTACTTGCATTAATTGTATATTATCACTATTTTGTCATAATCAACAATTAAATCGCTAATTACCACTAATTAGAGTCTTTGTTATGTAGCCTCTCCCACTAAATATATTTTCTAAGTAGTGGATTTGGGCTCAGTGAGATGTCCTCTACCAAATAGCAAAACAATTTCGAATGGAACTTTCACAGCAATTAAATCCCTAACTAGCACTAATTAGCATTTGACGTGTTTTTAGGTGCACTTTCCCGCTTTTTCTTTTTTCTTCCTAAGTTGGTAATTCTGAATCGGGTGAGCATACTCCTCTTTCATCTCTCCCAACTGATGTTATCATCCTCGTCCAGCTCTCCCGTCTGATGTTATCTTCCTCGTCCATCTCTCCCATCTGATGTTATCTTCCTCTTCCTTTTCTCCTATCTGTTGTTATCCTCCTCGTCCATCTCTCCCATCTGATGTTATCCTTCTCTTCCATCTCTCCCATCTGATGTTATCTTCCTCTTCCTTCTCTCCTATCTGTTGTTATCTTCCTCGTCCATCTCTCCCATCTGATGTTATCCTTCTATTCCATCTCTCCTATCCAATGTTATCTTCCTCTTCCATCTCTCCCATCTGATGTTATCCTCCTCTTCCATCTCTCCCATCTGATGTTATTCTTCTCTTCCATCTCTCCCATCTGATGTTATTCTTCTCTCCCATCTCTCCCATCTGATGTTATCCTTCTCTTCCATCTCTCCCATCTGATGTTATCCTCCTCTTCCTTCTCTCCTATCTGATGTTATCTTCTTCGTCCATCTCTCCCATCTGATGTTATCTTCCTCTTCCTTCTCTCCTATCTGTTGTTATCCTCCTCTTCCTTCTCTCCCATCTGATGCTATCCTCCTCTTCCATCTCTCCCATCTGATGTTATCCTCCTCTTCCATCTCTCCTATCTGTTGTTATCCTTCTCTTCCTTCTCTCCCATCTGATGCTATCCTCCTCTTCCATCTGATGTTATCCTCCTCTTCCATCTCTCCTATCTGATGTTATCCTTCTCTTCCATCTCTCCCATCTGATGTTATCCTTCTCTTCCATCTCTCCCATCTGATGTTTTCTTCCTCTTCCTTCTCTCCTATCTGATGTTATCTTCCTCGTCCATCTCTCCCATCTGATGTTATCCTCCTCGTCCATCTTTCCCATCTGATGTTATCTTCCTCTTCCTTCTCTCCTATCTGATGTTATCTTCCTCTTCCTTCTCTCCTATCTGATGTTATCTTCCTCGTCCATATCTTCCATCTGATGTTATCCTCCTCGTCCATCTTTCCCATCTGATGTTATCTTCCTCTTCGTTCTCTCCTAGCTGATGTTATCCTCCTCTCCCATCTCTCCCATCTGATGTTATCTTTCTCTCCCATCTCTCCCATCTGATGCTATCCTTCTCTTCCTTCTCTCCCATCTGATGTTTTCTTCCTCTTCCATCTCTCCCATCTGATGTTATCTTCCTCGTCCATCTTTCCCATATGATGTTATCTTCCTCTTCCTTCTCTCCCATCTGATGTTATCTTCCTCTTCCTTCTCTCCTATCTGATGTTATCTTCCTCGTCCATCTCTCTCATCTGATGTTATCCTCCTCGTCCATCTTTCCCATCTGATGTTATCTTCCTCTTCCTTCTCTCCTATCTGATGTTATCCTCCTCTCCCATCTCTCCCATCTGATGTTATCCTTCTATTCCATCTCTCCCATCTCTCCCATCTGATGTTATCCTCCTCTTCCATCTCTCCCATCTGATGTTATCTTCCTCGTCCTTCTCTCACATCTGATGTTATCTTCCTCTTCCTTCTCTCCTGTCTGATGTTATCCTCCTCGTCCATCTTTCCCATCTGATGTTATCCTCCTCGTCCATCTTTCCCATCTGATGTTATCTTCCTCTTCTTTCTCTCCCATCTGATGTTATCTTCCTCTTCCTTCTCTCCTATCTGATGTTATCTTCCTCGTCCATCTCTCCCATCTGATGTTATCTTCCTCTTCCTTCTCTCCTATCTGATGTTATCTTCCTTGTCCATCTCTCCCATCTGATCTTATCCTCCTCTTCCGTCTCTCTTATCTGATGTTATCCTCCTCGTCCATCTTTCCCATCTGATGTTTCCTCCTTGTCCATCTCTCCCATCTGATCTTATCCTCCTCTTCCGTCTCTCTTATCTGATGTTATCCTCCTCGTCCATCTTTCCCATCTGATGTTTCCTCCTTGTCCATCTCTCCAATCTGATGTTATCCTCCTCTTCCTTCTCTCCAATCTTATGTTATCCTCCTCGTCCATCTCTGTCATCAGATGTTATCCTCCTCTTCCTTATCTCCCATCTCATGTTATGGTCGGGCAGCATGGCCCAGTGGTACAGTGCCCGCCTGATGCGCGGTCGGTCTCGGATCGACCCCCGTCAGCTGACCACTGGGTTTTTTTCTCGACATAACCATATGTCCGACGCCGATATAACCGTAATTTTAATGTGTTGAGTGCGTCGTTAAACAAACAATCAAAACAAAACAAAATCTCATGTTATCCTCCTCTTCCTTCTCTCCCATATCATGGTATTCTCCTCTTCAATCTCTCCATCACATTTTATCCTCGTCTTTCGTATCTCCCATCTGATGTTATCCTCCTCTTCCATCTCTCTAATCTTATGTTATCTTCCTCGACTATCTCTCCCATCTGATGTTATCCTTCTCTTCCATCTCTCCCATATGATGTTATCCTCCTCTTCCATCTTTCCCAACTGATGATATCCTCCTCTTCCATCTCTCCCATCTGATGTTATCCTTCTCTTCCATCTCTCCCATCTGATGTTATCTTCCTCTTCCATCTCTCCCATCTGATGTTATCCTCCTCGTCCATGTCTCCCATCTGATGTTATCTTCCTCGTCCATCTCTCCAATCTGATGTTATCCTCCTCGTCCATGTCTCCCATCTGATGTTATCTTCCTCTTCCATCTCTCCCATCTGATGTTATCCTCCTCGTCCATGTCTCCCATCTGATGTTATCTTCCTCGTCCATCTCTCCCATCTGATGTTATCCTCCTCTTCCTTCTCTCCTATCTGATGTTATCCTCCTCGTCCATCTTTCCCATCTGATGTTTCCTCCTCGTCCATCTCTCCCATGTGATGTTATCTTCCTCTTCTATCTCTCTCTGTGGATTTCATACTTTTATCAATTCGTGCTGATAAATGATATCACAAGACACTAAGTATTTTCTATATATCAATATGTTTTTGTTTTGTTTTTATTGATAAATGATAGTCCCTGATTTGCATTAGTGCTTTTTAATTATTTTTCTTATTTAAAATTATTGCAAATGTACAGAGTATTATTCGGGATTCAGTGTTTTATTTGTTAGTTACATTTCGCCATGTTGTGACATCTGCAAAATACAGAAAAATAAAAAATAAAGACAAACAGACATATAACTTGTATAGATAATTAGAGAATGGGGAATGAGACAGACAGACAAATAGACAAACAGACAAGCAAGCAGTCAGATAACTCCTATGGAGAATTAGAGAATGTAGAAAGTGACAGACAGACAAACAGCAAACAGACAGGCAGATAATTTATATAGATAATTAGTGAATACAAAAAGAGATAAACGAAAACAAAGGACAGACAAACAGAGAGACAGATAACTCCTATAGATAATTGGAGATTGCAACCCCCCCCCCCCAAAAAAAAAACACAAAAAAAAAACAAAACAAAAACAAAACAAAAAACAACAAAAACAAACAGACAGACAGATATCTCATATAGAGAACTGGAGAATATAGGATACAAGATTAGCGAATACAGAACAAGACAAACAGATAGATAATTACAGAATATCGAAAGAGACAGACAAATATACAAATAACTCCTATGAAGAATTAGATAACATAGAAAGATAACATTGACAGACAGAGCGATAATTCATATAGGGAATTGAAGAATACGACAATGAATGAATGAATGTTTAATGACACCCTAGCACGAAAAATACATCGTCTATTGGGCGTCAAACTATGGTAATACAAACAAATAAGCTGATGATCAACATCAATATAACAATGCAAGATTTCAATAAAAACAGTGTAAAGAACTGTACAAAAATACAAATATCACAGATAGATACTGACTTTTACTCAAAATTTCAATGTGTGCTGTATTGGCCATTCTCAAAGAGACTGTTACACCCCTGCACCACGGTGTACGAGCAGGGAATACAACAAGAGAGAGAGAGAGAGAGAGAGAGAGAGAGAGAGAGAGGCAGATACCTCATATAGAGAAGCAGAGAATACAGAAAGAGACACACAGACAAATATACAGAAAACTGATGTAAAAAAAATAGAGAATACGAACAGAGACAGACAAACAGACATACAAATAAACCGACAGACAGAAAACTCAATGAGAATGAGAAAATACAGAAAAATACAGACAGACAGACCAAGTTTTAATAAATAGCGACAGCTGGTGCACTTGTTTTTTCACGAATTTGCGGCAGAGTTTTATTGCCTGTTTGTTGTTTACAAATGTGAACGCAGTGTTATCTTAAATTATTGCCTTTCTATAAATTCATACAAACTTTAGAAACATCGATTAACTAGTTTGCTTTACAAATATCCTCAAACATAGTACTGTTGGTGCTTAAGAGTTTCATTTACTGATTGGGTTCAGCAAGATAAAAAAAGAAAGGCGCGACGTTCCTAGTTCACATCCAGAATCTTGCTGTTCTTGTGTTTCATCTGCTATGCGAAGAGAAATTATGGGCGTTATTATATATCGTAAAACGATTTCAAAACGAATGACACAACAACTTTCAAAACGCATCTGAGCTGTTTTGAGGATTACGGGACATTGTCTGTAGACAATTCACTTATTTATAGGCCATGAGAAATCACGGCTGTTGACTAAGCATACCGAAAATAATTGTAAAATCATCATCTATGTGATGTACTATAGACAACATAAGATATGAGTTTCGTCATCATTTTATATATAATAAACTCAAAGAAGATTGCATGAGGCAAAAAATATTTATTAAAAAAAATAATAATAATAATGATAATAATAATAATAATAATAAAAATTAAATTAAAAAAAAATAATAATAATAATAATAATAATTTTAAAAAAACATACCCCTCCACGCAAAACAACAACAACAAACAATAAAGAAAAACAACATCCTCCAAAAACAATAACAATACAAAGGAACACACACACACAAAAAAAAAAAAAAAAAAAAAAAAAGGTTCGACAGCGGGTTTCCTCTAAAAAACAGTGTCAGAATGACCATGTTTGACGTCCAATAGCCGATAACATTAAAACTCAATATGATCTAGTGGCGTCGTTTAATAAATCAATTTTATCTTTTCTTAACAGTGTCTCATCGCTCTGACCGCTTCTCCTCTTATAATCTGTACTGACGACTGCATTCTCGTATTTTACAATGATCTTTTAGACAAGTTCCGTAAACATATCGTGCTAAATACTGCATACAAATATGGACTTCATAAATGCAACTGTAACGGAGGCAATAATCTTTGTTGCAATATTTTAACCGTATAATATTAATATCATTCACGTTTAGTTTTATAACTATTTTGATATTTCACTTCCCAAAGACTAAATAAAATGAGTGTCATTCCACCATTTGCTTCTCTTGTATAAACTATTGTAATCCACGTTATTCTCGAACTTTCTTTAATCAGGAAAAATTACCTTTCTAAGACTGGCATCTAAAAACGATAACTGAAATAAGCGTACGTAATTCACTAGTGTAGTTGCCCTTTACAACTCATTACTGTTTCACAACATGTATTTCAGTTGAATGAAAATTATACAACTAATGGAAATATGTACCGAGTTTTCTCTTTAAGGCTATATGCCAAAATTACCAAATGTTTGACATTTAATAAATCAACCTGATCTAGTGGTTTCGTTAAACGAAACAAATTTTAACATTAACTTTGCTATGTAGAACTGTCGTAAAAACATGTACTCTTCCTGGTACATTCGCGACTTAGTAGTGAACATGATTCTCGTGATAAGAAGTCAAGTAAGATACAAATGCATGTAGCTTTTCCAATAGCCGACTCGACCTGTACTAATTAAAGGGACGACTGGTGGCAATTTGACCGAGGTACAACCTTTCTTAATATTACTGAACCCACTAAACTGTAGTGAATGCGTGAATGAACCTCTTCTTGGTACATTGGCTATTTAGTAGATAATTCGCTCTTTAGTAGGTAATTCACTATTTAGTAGGTAATTCACTATTTAGTAGGTAATTCACTGTTTAGTAGATAATTCGCTAGTTAGTAGATAATTCGCTAGTTAGTAGATAATTCGCTATTTAGTAGGTAACATGCTTCTAATAATAAGACGTTAAGAAAGTTGTTTTAACGATACCACTAGAGCACATTGATTTATTAAAGGGACATTCCCGAGTTTGCTGCATTGTAAGATATTTCCGACTAATAAAATATTTCTACGATTAAACTTACATATTCAATATATTTTCTTGTTTAGAATATCAGTGTCTGTATATTTAATGTGTTTCTTATCGTCTTAATATTTATAAGAAGACCTGTAGTTTAATCGTAAAAAATATTTTATTAGTCGATATCATCTTAAAATATTGCAAACAAACACACAGGAATATCCCTTTAATAATCGGCTATTGGATGTCAAACATATGGTAATTTTGACACAGTCATAGAGAGGAAACCCGCTGTTTTTTCCATTAGTAGCAAGGGATCGTTTATATGCATCATCTCACAGAAAGGATAGCACATACAAAGGCCTTTGATATAACAGTCGTGGCGCACTGGCTGTGGCCGATAAGAAAGATGCAGCTGCATTTAGGTTTTTCAATAGCTGACTAACAATACATGCTTTTGAACATCAGCAAGATAAGGACACTTGAAGATGAAACTTTAACAACAGGACATCTAAAGACATTTGGCGTATTTCGATCTGCAGGTTGACGTACTATAATTAACTTTTTTTCGAAGTGTGAGCTTTCTTTCTTTATGTTGTGAAATTTAGTTAATGCATGAATGAACCTCTTATGTAGTTAGTCGGTACTTGTAAGGCTTGCATGCACTTACTGAAAGGCAATACAACTT
>JAECMU010082334.1:0-24888 GCA_016106625.1 Dracogyra subfuscus
CACACGATTGATCGAATGTCATGATATTTGGCATGGAAGATAGTGTATTTTGTATTTTCCATGCAAATGCTCTCCCCTTGCCCCTACCTGTGGACGCCCATGACTACTATGTAACACCATCAACCATTATCTAGCCTGCTAAAGAGGTCAAAGAATATATTAAGTTATTCATTATAGGACTAAGTCCAGCATATTTTGTAAAATAAAATTAACATTTTAAACAAAGTCAGTTGTTATATTTCCTTGCTGTACATTCCAATTAAGGTAAAATATTATTTATTTTTAAGACAAAATATTTTAAAACCAAAATATGAATAAATGTAAAGATGAACATAAAAAAATTCATTTAAAAACCCAAATATGAAACTTGAAATAATAAGTAACTTTAAAAAGTGACAAAATTAATATTTTCTATAAGAGATTCAGAATATGTCACAAGTTCTAAATGCCTACTGTAGAATTGGGGATGAGATTTGCAATATCTATAATTCCTACTGTTTTATTTGCCTTCATGATAATATTTTATAGTTGCCAGTAGTTTTAAGCTATTGTGCATTATTTGCAAACTACTACATAATTATATAATATATACAAAAAGGACAAAGCAGTAAAACATCCCAAAACAAACTAATAGTTAGATAGATGTTATCATAAAGGTAAAAACATAATACATTTTATTTTAATGTTATCTAACAAACAATTCACTAAGATTCATTTTAACTGTTATGACCAATTAATTTAATCTGAATTTGAAATTTACAAGTGGCTACGTTTTACAAAGATTAGGTAGAAATATTGCAGGTATATTTATTTTTCAATCCATTATAAATGTGCATAATTTACATTAATTATAAATCAGTGAAGACCACAGAAAACTTCTCATTAGTTAACTGTGTAACAGTAAAATCATAGGAAAAAGTGTACATATTTTAATACTCTGATCATGAAATCAATGTTTACCAATAGATATATAACATCATAAATGTAACTATATATTTATTGTCATACATATTGGCTGTTGGGGTTTTCTTTTAAATAAACTGATATAAAAAGATAGATATTTTTCTTTATTGAAAGTTCTTGGTATTAGTGACACGAGTTGTTGTAAGATGCCTGTGTTTACCCCACCTGTACTACACTCAGTTATAAATACACAAAACAACTTACAAAATAACCTAACAATGTTGTTGGGGTTTTTTCTATTTGTTTGTTCTTCACAAAAAAATAATAATAAAGGTTTAACACTAAGCAAATTTTCTTTTTAAAGTCCAAAATTATAAACATTCAAATAAGAAAAAAATTAAATAATGAAAAAACATTTTCACTGTCAAAAATAAAGATGAGTTATTCTTTGTCACAAACCACTGAAACAGCTTGGTAAAAATGCATTCATAGTTTATCATTAAATATTAACAGTATCAGTATACCCAAACAAAGTTATCTACTTTATAAAAGTGTCATTGTTGTGTGTGATCATTCATCATAACTATTAATGATTAGCACAGATGCACATGTTAACAACATAAATAATTATTGTGTTGGTTTCCTTAAACTTTTTCACCATCTTATTTACAATGCTGGTTATCTGCTTTAACTTTTTCCTTCTTTTTCTCTCAATAGAATGACTTAAGGACTTGAACCTTTTGTGGGGCTTATTTTTTGTTGTTTGTAATGACTGTTATAAGCAAAATAATTAGGTAAATTTTAATATGAGAAATTGCAAATATTTAACTGTATGCATCTACAAAAATTTTATACATAATTTGTTGTTTTTCTAAGGTTAAGATGATTCATTTTAAGTCTTAATGGTATTAAATATTAGGAAAATGTAATAAGCTATGTTTTATAGAGCAACTCACAAAATGTTGTCATATAATTATTATATGAATGTTAATATATCTTGTTTTAAAGTACTTGATATATTTCATATTATGAAGGATAAAGGTATGCTGCCATTTTTGAAATAATTATATGAAAAATTCATTATGTTTGCTGCATGATAGGTAACTTTATGCATGGTACTTAACTACATTGTTCCATTTATGGTAGAACAATGATGGATCTCATCAAATAAATAATAAATCAGAAACATAACCACATTCTTCATATATATATATATTAAATTATATGTATTTCATAGCTGCAAACATAGAAAGTGGCTGTTTATGAATGCTACCGCACAAATATTTGTAGCAGGAATGTACACAAAATGTCCAGCACAAAATGTAACATACACTGTATTAAATCTGACCAACATTTATAACCGTTTAAATTTTTTAATTTGACAAAAAAAATTATAAAAAAAACTTAGTTTTGTTTTAGTACTTATTATCTCTAAAAACAAAGCGTAATATCTTTACCATTTGACCGAAAAATCCTATTTGTGAATAGAAGTGTAGGAACGTATCACTATACCAAAACTTACAACTGGGTAAAATGTTGAATTACATGTAGACCTAACTACTGATAGCACAGTTAATACTACCAGTTGTGTGTCATCGGTCATAAATTTGACTATTTATCTTGGTAATAAATGTATGCAGTTTTATTTCATCCAGTATCACTTTGTCAAGTCATGTGGAATTTGTAAAACTAAGTACGATAATTTTGAGTGAAATTATATCAGAATCAGTGTAGTAGGTTTGAAACCTGCCATTTGACACGTAGTGTTTTTAAATATTAAAGACATTCGGTTCCATCAAAAATGAGCCAGGAAACATTCCACTTCCTGCAGTTAATACTCATTGAGAGGTGTTGCAGAACTCATATTTATGGGTCATGGTTTGTTTGATATATTGTATATAATATTTTTGGCCACATACATTAACATTGTTGTCTATGGGGTTTTATTTGACATAGTCCAATCAAAATGGAAGCAATGTTGTATTTTAAATTAGAATTATTAATGCTGGCTGTAATATATATACATTACATATTTATATATAAAAATAATAATAATTTAAAAAAAATTAATTGCAAGTTAACAAAGTACAAAGTATTAAGAATAAAAAGAAGAATTCAGGCTACAAATATGTTTGCTAAAAGTAAACAAATTACATACATATATATTTATACATATGATGTGCGTATTATACTAACTGCTTCTTACATATTTTGTATTAATAGTAAGATAGTGGTTTTATTAGCGAATAATAATAATACAATAATAATAATAATAATAATATAATTAATAATTAAAAAATAAAAGTTATGACCTGAATAAATATATTTTAAAAAACTTTAAAAAACTTTTCAGATGGAAACAGTCTGTATTCAAATACAAATGAAATAATTACTGTATTCTATCATTACATGACCACATCATAATCCATTAATTAAAAAAAGGTGTGGTCACAATTTTTTTTACAGTAACTATAAATTTAGACTATTTTAATACTGTCATGTTTATATCCATCATGTAATAATTGGATGAGAGCACAGGACAGGTATCAGATATTTTCACCACCCATCCAAACCCTCAGAGGCATATAAATTATAGTTTACATATTATGTATATGGTTATGATTGATGATGATGATGAATATGGAGGGGAACTATATATAGCAAGTTTCTGTGGCTGAGAACAACTGGTAGATGTACATACAGAGTTTATAACAATGACAGATGTTAAATATTCAGTTACCTGTAGCATCAAGAAAGATTTATCATCATTAATATGGTCTTATACCACATTAATACTTTACTCAACATTTTACTCAACATTTTAGAAGATGTGCACAAGAATATGTATATTAATGTTAAATTTCTGAAATAACATCATAAACTTATTCAATACAGTTATTTTGGAGACTCCGCTAAAAATGACATGTACTATACTTCTGGCTACACTAATGATACTTAACACTTTGCTACAGTTATAATAACTACACTAAGCTCATCTACTGTCAGGCTCACTCGTTATAACTCGTAATATGAAACTTCAGTCAACCTCGCCATATGGTTTAGTAATTACAGTAACTTCGTAGCTCTCACCACCAAAACGGAACTTCAGGTATTCTTGGTATAAAGCAGTAATGCTTACAGAAACATCAATCATTGGGGTTTTGGGATCAAATTCATAGGCATTTTTGCACATATGTCACTGCATATATTTAATTAAAGAAAAACACTAATCGTGCTAAGCACCAAAGAGCAGTACTCCAAATTATGACGACATATCATTAACAAATATGCCTTTCCCTTTCTCTCCAGTTTAAAGCATAAATTCTACAGGGCCATTCAACAATCATGAAATGCAAAATCACATCACCATGTAAATGTATTTCCAAGACTAATCCACTTTACCCTTTAAAATTACATAGCACCTGTCAACACCTCCCATCATTCCTCTATCTTAATTTAACCAACATTATTCAAATTTAAGTTTTTTTGGAGGGGGAGCATTCTTTAGTAATAATAGCATTACATAATTGGTCCGTTATACATGATGTAATTACTTTTATACATAAATATATATTTTTGTAATGAACAATTGTTTCTAGGTGGATCAATGTATACATTTCTTGTCAACATATCCCTATGAAAATATTTTTGGACTGGTCTAACACTCTTGACTAGTTTAGAAGCATGGTGGAGCCGATGAATTCTGTCACAAAATCCCAATGACTGGTTCTCTCTAGCATTATGATGGAGACAGATCCTGCTGCTTGCTAAGCAGCGTGCTAATAATATCTGCATAGTATGCACCGAAGACCGATCTGTTGTGAGAAATGAGACGGAGGAAGTTCCCCAGGTGTTTGGTCAACTCGCATTCCACAGCAGAGAAGCCGACCGGTACTTTCAGAGATTGGACCTGTTGGGAACTGATCGACTCTTTGATGAACGACAGAACACGGGTCACTGAAAAACAAAGAAGAAAAGAATATTAATAATCTATTTTCAAAATTTACATCAACACAACAAATTCCAACATTAAATACAGTGAAACAAACCCCTCTAAACCAGACACCCTCGGGACAAAGAAAAAAGTTCTGTTTTAAGGGGTATTCAGTTTACAGGTGGGTTTTTTTTTCTATACTGTATTTTAAAAGGGACAATGAAAAACATCTGGTTTCAGATGGGATATTCAAAGAACTCCTCTTGGGAATTCATATACTGGAGGTAGGGTCGTCCATTCTTGTCGGTTAGAACATTGCCATGGGGTGGATGTAGTCAGGCTGGAAGAGGACGCCAAGCTGGGCATCATGTTCTTCCCCCCTCGGAGTTTTGAAATTAAGGTTAAACCATTTTGTTTGGCTGCCCATGTTTCATACTTTGTTACACCCAATAGTTACTTGTCACCTGGGTGGAACTTTATGCAGCCATGTATTTGGGACTATGATAAATAATACAGAGGGTCTAGTTTTGAGAGGTATCATGGTACTAACATTCAAAAAGTTAAATAAAATCATTTCTTTTCTATAGTCCCACAGGGAATGCCTTTTTTCATACTATGGAATTTACTACAAGTTATTTATTTTTTTCTGAGTCAAATGATTTCTAAATTACACACAAAAATCATATTTTAACAATTTATTTCCAAACACTTTTACTTTTCTTCTTACTTCAAACCAAATTGAAACTGTTTACAAAAAATACATTTTTGTAGGATGAGATGGGCCATAAATTAACACTATCTGAAAATTCTCTTACATTAAAAATTAATATTAAAAAAAAAAAAAAAAAAAATCCTTTCTCACTTTACATCAATAACTTTAGTAAATTTGCAAAAATAAAAATAATAATTTCCCAAAACCATGAAACTTCTGATCATTAAAGACTATTAACACTTCAAAGCTTAAAATACAGGACAAGAAGTTAATACCTTTAAATTAGAATTATTTATCCATATCGAATTCCACCTATGAATAATTGCAAGTTAGCACTTAAACCTTGTTAATAAGTGGCAATACAGGTCCTTTGTTCTAAAATACTCACACATCAGCTGATGAACTGGATGCTGTGTAGATGATACTTCCGTAATCTGACCCACTAGGGCCTTCTGAACAGACTCCGACAAGATGGGGAAGCCATGTTCTAGAAGGCTGTTGTTCACCTCCTTCTTCACCTGTTCTCCAACATTCAAAATATGGGTCTTCACACCACTGAAACAAACAAAGAACACATTAAATATTCACAAGAATGCCCTTTGAAATATAAATCAATTAAACAGGATTCCCATAAATAATAATTACAGTATCCCTACAACATTAAACATTCACTAGAATGCCATTTGAAATATAAATCAATTAAACAGGATTCCCATAAATACTAATGACAGTATCCCTATGTTTTACAAGACTATATATATATTTTTTTAAAGAAGACTTTTCACCCATAGTAATGAGTTCACTCTGATTTTAAAACTAGCTTTAAGGTCTCTGAGTCATAAGAGTAATCACCTCATACTTGAAAAAACTTTTAAAAACATGCAAAACATTACAAAACATTACACTTAATCCATCAATGCTTAAACAATTAAGAATCTTCTAGTTTTAAGGCTGGCCTTAAGATTTTATAACAACCGTATTAATTTAATTTGATAATTACTTTACAGTTATCTGATGTATATAAATCATCATTATACACCTTAATACACCAAAACAAGTTTTGTTTTTTGTTTAATGACAGTACTAGAGCACATTGATTTATTAATCATCGGCTATTGATGTCAAATATTTGGTACTTTTAACATATAGTCTTAGACAGGAAACCTGCTATATTTTGTCCATTAGTAGCAAAGGATCTTTTATATGCACCATTCCACAGACAGGATAGCACATACCCAGCATATGATATACTAATCATGGTGCAATGGGCCCACCAACGGGGATCAATTCTAGACTGACCTCGCATCAGGCAAACACTTTACCATTGGGATATATCCCACCCTACATGTCAAAACAAGATAAAGTTTGTTTTGTTTAATGACACCACTAGAGCACCTAGATTTATTAATCATTGGCTATTGAATGTCAAACATTTGATGATTTTGACATATAAGTCTTAGAAAGGAAACCCGCTACACCTCACATCAGGCAAATGCTTTACCATTGGGATATATCCCACCATACATGTCAAAATGAGATTAAGTTTGTTTTGTTTAACGACAACACTAGGGCACATTGATTTATTAATCATTGGCTATTGGATGTCAAACATTTGGTGAATATGACATATATATGTAGTCTTAGAGAGGAAACCCGGTACATTTTTCTTTTAATAGTAAGTGATCTTTTATATGCACCATCCCACAGATAAAATAGCACATACCACGACCTTTAATATCAGTGATGATGATATACCGACTAGAACAAGAAATAGCCCAATGAGTCCACCGACGGGGATCAATCCTAGACTTGACTGCACATCAAGTGAATGCTTTATTACTAGGCTACATGCCACTTGACAAAATGAAATAATTTATATGATGCCGAATATGTACAAATTGTTAACAATCATTACATTTAGGTTAAGACAAACAACTCACACTTCCGACACGTCCTCCAGTATAGTGGTGATGTGTGACTTGAGGACCGCCTTGAGGTCCTTGATGCCAGCGATGGACTCGCCGACAGTGCTGTACGTGATCAGCAGGATGGAGGCTATCAGAGACAGACGGCTGATGGCTTTCTGCAGTTCATTCAGGCGAAGCTGGTCCATCAGCAATGTCTGTAAGGTCATAATAAAACATACATACTGTATGAAACCAAAACAGAAATCATTAAAATGTTCAACAGACAGAAAGGAAAGGTTTTATTTAACGATGCACTCAACACATTTTATTTTATTTTATATGGCGTCGGACATATGGTTAAGGACCACACAAATATTGAGGGAGGAAACCTGCTGTCACCACTTCATGGGCTACTCTATTCGAGTAGCAGCAAGGGACCGTTTATATACACCATCCCATAGACAGGATAGCACATACCATGGCCTCTGATGTACCAGTTGTGGTGCACTGGCTGGAGTGAAAAATAGCCCAATCGGGAATCAACCGTGCATCAAGCGAAAGCTTTACCACTGGGTTACGTTTCGCCCAAATTATGTAGATATATACTCTTAAAAAAACCTAAGGAACCTGACATATTGTTAATATCAACTATTAGACCGAACATACGTTTTGACCACAGACATCCTAGTAAAGAATGTTCAGGTCTGTTTATCAACACACTGAAACATATTCCAGCTGTTCCGTACAAGTGCATGGGGTGTCATTCTCAATTTTGACAATTTCCAGGAAGGTCAATTAATCACTGTGGAACATTATTTCTGTCAATCTTTTTCATTCTGTTGATCATACAGTTGTTATTGTTTTGTTTTTAGGCATTTTTATTGTTTGAATTTCCGATTTACTGATAAAAAACACATAAACTTTCAAATTTCACTTCTGACCCCAATCGTCCTTCAAGATCTTTGGTGGTCATAAAACCTACTGTAATACTGAACTACCAGTTGTAATGTTTGTCGAATTAATTCACTATTGTTATATAACCATTCCCCACAGCTAATATACCTTACAATTTTGGCAATTGTAAATTCTTATTAGAGTGCCCCTACCTTTTTTTGAAGAGTATAATAAGAATATTTGTGTAATGTTTGACACTTTTTTCATTTTATAATTGGAATTGACGGCTACCTCCGGGAAGAGTTGTTTTTCTTGATCCCACTGTAACAGTTCCATGTATGCTTCATTCATAATGGATGCTGGTGTGGCATTGGAGCCCGAAGCACCCGCTGTGGAGGTCTGTTCCTGGTGGTAGAGTTTCTCAAAGTTTCTCTTCAACCACATCTTTGTATACTGAAGACCATCAATGCCATTTTCTAAAACAAGACAATAAACAATTTAATATATGGCACAATTTAAAGTAATTCAGCTAGGTAAAAAAAAAAAAATTTATTTGGAACATACCGAAGTAGCTGAGTTACCAACAATCTTAAAAGAAACAAACATGTAACAGCATTTATTCAACAATTGGAGCTATATAAGCTCAGAAATAAGCTGTGAACAGACAATAATTTCTTAAGAAAGTGTTTAATCAGTATTTTTTGAAGTAAGTTTCGAACAGTGTTTTAGGAACATAAGCTATCTGTATTTAATGATTAGGGGGAAAAACATCAGTCTAGCAATATTGTGAATTAAGCGAAACCAGAAATTACTAACATTAAATTAAACTAATGTTTTAGCTATAAAATATGTATACGGTGAATCATATTTTAAAAAATGTATATATACAATAAATTGGTTTATACTTTATTATGCATTAAACTTAATATTTTGTCATATTTGTCTATCAAACCAAGGTTAGACACAATTTGCATTATCAAATATATACGCTGAGGTTACAAAGCCTACATGAAAGTGTTTAAGCATTGTAAATGTTATATAATTACCTGTGTGTTAGACAAAAACAGGCTTTGTAAATTCGGCTCATACTGTTTAGAATGTAGTACCTTCCTGAGTTTTAAGAAACTCTTTGAACTTGGTCCGTTCGTATTCCACAGACTGTTGTTGTAGATATGGCCTCATCTGCTGAATCGTGAAGTTGGCCATGTCCATCTTCATTAGATCCAACACAGCAAATATCTCCCTGCAAATTACAACAACATTAATTAAAGCTCTAATGCACAAACTACATGTATATAACATTAACATATACAGTACAAGCAAAACACAAAATAACATAGAAAAGAAAATATTTGTACAATCTTTTTTTCCCTAAAACACTTTCCAGATCTTGATATATTCTCTATATATATGCTTTCATGTTTAATTTAAAATGTTGTTCATGTCAGAAATTTAGGTACATGCCTATGACAAAATATTTATAATTTCAGTCATTTGTATCATGGGTTAAAACATCATGATGTGTTAGAGGTGATATAAATATAAAAAAGACACGTCTAACAACATCAAGAAAAAAGCTGATACTGATCATAAAAAAATATTAGCTGTTTGACATGTTGTGAAGTATATATATAGTACATACATGTATGGTGTTCATTATCTTCAAACGTAGGATGTTTGAGAAAAGAAAGCAGAGGTTATATCTACTGAATACACTATCTCCAATGTAAGCAGTGGGGGCGAGGGGTCTAAACTGTAGTGAGCGAATCTTTTAGTAAGGGTCAGGTCTTATCTGGTAAGCATGAAAATTAGATGGTGCTGGTTACAATAAAAGTGGCGCAAAAGCACAAACTGCCACCTACTAATGAAGGAAGGAAATATTTGATTTAACGATGCACTCAACGCATTTTATTTATGGTTATATAGCATCAGACATATGGTTAAGGACCACACAGATATTGAGAGAGGAAACCCACCGTTGTCACTTCATGAGCTACTCTTTTCAATTAGCAGATAGGGATCTTTTATATGCACCATCCCACAGATAGAATAACACATACCACGGCCTTTGATATACCAATCATAGTGCACTGGCTGGAACGAGAAATAGCCCAATGGGCCCACCAACAGGGATCAATCCCATGCCAACCATGCATCAAGCGGATGTTTTACCACTGGGCTATGTCCCACCCACTTACTAATGAACACAAAGTACTGGTATATCTGTAATATAGTAAAACATTAATAAATTATCAGGAGATTCATGCTGTCACCTGAACAGTGGGATGATTTCTTTCTTTCCCTTAAGAGCAGCAATTTGGTCATCTCTGATAGGGGCACACAGTCTGGCCATCACTCCAATTACATAGTTGGAATAGTAGTATATATCAAATGCATCATTGTCGATCTTCTGTTTGATCAGATCAAGATCCAAAATTTCATCAATTTGGGCACGGAACCGGGCATGTTGTGGTAGAAGGAGTGAAAACACAACCTGAAAATAAAATTATTATTTTTCAAAGATGGGTTTCCTTCTGGTAATTTTATGATATTTTAAAAGAAGTAATACCTTTAGTAAACAAAATTTTAAATGGTTCAAATCTAAATTAAATTTATAATGGTAAAATATGTATCTGCCCGTAACAGTAAATGAAATCAACACACAAGAAATTCACACTTAACAAAGATATTTTTATGAATACCATATACTGAGATTGATGAACTATAGTCCATCCCATCATCCTATAGTTTCTTTTTGGTTTGATGTAAGAAACATATATTATTTTTGTGTGTAATTTACAAATCAATCAGTTCAGACATAAATAATAGTAAATTCCATAGTATGAAACAAAGCATTTCCTGTGGAATGGACTAAAGGTCATCCTTAAAAAGATGTTTGAGTAAAGAAGCATGTTCAATATGAATTTCAGTAAATACATTTAATCCTGGTTATTAAAGTTAAAAACTAAGACCCATCTATTAAAAGGGTACAACAATAATGAACCACTGGATCTATAATCATAATCTTTTTTCCTCGTTAACAATGTAGTCATCTTCAAAAATGTCAGTGATTAGTATTTAAGGAAAGGAAATCCCAGCCGTTCGACTACAGATCTGAGGTTTATTTCTGTTTCTTTATAAAAGTATGTGTGAGCTTATACTCATTTAAAGTTCAAACATGTTACCTTGAACAGACACCCCAACTAAATGTATGTCTGTCCAGGACATGGGTAAATGGTTAATTGTTAGTGAAAGAAAAGTTGGTGTTGTGGTGTTATCCTCTTCTTCCCATGCCGCCCACCCCCCTCATACACACTGACAATGTTTGAGATGGCATCTATCAGCCTTAAAGCCAAAGGTTTAACCACTATGCCACCAAGATAAGTGGCTCCTGAATCATATACAGTGAAACCTCTGAAAACTGGACCCTCTATAAACTAGAATTCCCTCAAAACCAGATATTTTGAAAACAAACCATAACATCTCTAAACCAAATACCCTTTATAACCAGACTTTCTATTTGTTTGGTGGGTGTCCAGTTTAGTGGGGTTTCACTGTATATATAATGATCAAATAACTCATATGTAACCTGTTTAACTTCTTTAATCAATTGCAATGCCTGACTGTAATCTGGTGGGTCCTCTGCCAACTTTTCTTCCAGACAATCCCAGAAGGCTTTGTGAACAATATCTGAGACTTGTTTCTGGAAGCTAACAGACAAAAAAATCAATGAAAATTATTCACTAATGGCAAATATTACATGCAAATCAGAAACAGACTTGTTAAAACATGAGGTCGGCTTGGAAAAAAGAAGAATGCAGACATTATTTGAAACATATTACAAAATATAATTTTAAAAATAATTTATGGATGATTATGCATATCAGAGTATTCAGTAATCAAAACCAGGCACGGCAGAAGCAAGTAGACATTGGGAGGGCTGATTAAGATTGAGGGTGCAAAGCAAAAGTTATAGGGATTTGATAACTAGATGTCCTGAAATGCAATATTCACCTCTGCCTTAAGATTTATGATCAGCAGGCCTAATATTTTTTATTCAGAATTATTGAGGGGGGCTTGAGCCCCCAGTACCCCCCTCAGCCTCCACTCTGCCATGCCTGAATATATTGCATATGCACAATGTGAATCTCGAATCCACAAATCTGCATATTCCAAAACAACGTCTCTGGTCACTGTTAATCACAATAATTATATCAAACCATGAAGTTAAAAAGATTTCTAGCTACATCTGTAACAAAACAAAGTACATACAGAAAAACCTGTGTGAAACTGAGACCAACTATTAGAGTAACGGAATCATCATATCTCCAGTTGATAAATTAGTTCTTGCTGGTGATATGAGATTTTTTGTGTGCATAATGTCACTTCAAGTTGCCAAGTTATTAACAGTAATAAGCAGTTGATGTCACTGTAATATTCTGTACCTAATCCGATTTCAAAAGCAAAATTACACAACAGACATCAAGACCTTGACTTCTTTAGTGTTACAGCTCACTTGGCACCTTGTTGATGTATGTCGGACAGTATTTTTACTTTGGTGCCAGACTGTATCGAGTAAATGAACTGGTTTATTAACGGGAAATGGTTTATGCACACGCGGACTGTAATGTACAACTGATGTCATGAAATAATGTTTTACCTTGTTCAATTTATTGTCAAAATGTTAATACTCATTCCATTCTGTTGTGAAGAGATTAAATACATGTCATAGTCTAATGTTGACATTCTTAGATACACCTGCAAACCAGGCTATTGTTTTTCTGTGTGATGCGTGTTGTGCCATGTGCTGTGACCAATCAAGCATCGTTAATCCTCAGCCAAATTAAATTCAGAACTACCAGAAAATACTAATTTATACTTTAATTTTATCATAATGGCACATTATCAACCATCACATTTTTAACTAACATACTCGTACAACTGTTTTGTTTACATTTTATTTTTTCGATATAACGTGGAAACTTGCAAAATGTTACGAAATGTACCGATAAATGTTCACTTCACCTATTTTTATCAAACGTCTTCCTTTTCTTCTGGGAAGGCAGAAGTCACTTCTACTTTTTCAATTCTAGATTAGGGCATGATAGTTATATGTATACCCAAGAAGTAAAGTATTAAGTATACAGTCTGACATTTTTTAAAGTTAGAATTCTAACCTTAAGCTTTGATATTGAGATCTGAGTAAGCATGCAGCATGCAATGTTGTGATATCCAATATTACTGAATGTAACTCAGTTAACTCCATCTTTAATTCAAAAGTTATAAAGTAGCAAAATAAATATTAAGATGATCATAATATACTCAAGATTGTTTGACTGGGGATGTATTTAAAGCACAAAATGACACCAAGGACAATACACATATATTAATTCTTGATTTATTAAAGCTAAAGTGGTCTTATTGACAGGTTTTCCTATATGTGAAAAATTAAAAGATTCAGTAAAACAATGAACATATACACACAAAAACATACATATTCTAAAAAGCAAAATGTTCTTTGTGAATGCTGTCAAGCTGGATCAAAACTGTTAAATTAAAACAAAATTATACTGACATTCACCTGTTTTTAAGAGCAGCCTTTCTGCCAGAGGGTATAAAGGACAAAATTATGGACTCTAAAATCTTGTAAATTCCTTATTTTTGGAAAGATTATAGCAGGTTGAAAATTTGTCATCAAAGTATATGAAATGCATTGTCCAATTTCAAATTATTTCAAAGCCATAACCACCTGGTAGAGACACTAAGGGTCTGTTTTGTTTGTATTACGTACCCTCAGGTTATTTTGTCTGCAGAAAGCCTGAAGAGAATGGTCATGATTGTAATTATGGCTAATTCTTTTATAACAGCTGTAAATGAAACTCCAACATTAGACACTTGTGAAACATTCAAATAAATGTTCAAAGTCTTTAATTATTTGATCACTATTGCAGCTACATGTGTGCCACTGTCAAAATTAATTTTGAGTATTTCTGCTCTTGTCACTTGTTCAAAACAAATGCTGTGCATGCAACCATAGCTTCTTATTGTGTTTAAAAAATTTGAAATGTCCATCAAAAAGAAGATAATATGTATACCAGTGATGGGCTATACTGAATAATGTGCAGTATGAAACAAAAAATGAAGAATAGCAGAAGCAGGTCAACACCACTTGCTCTCATTAATGTGTGATCATAAACGTAATGTCTATGACAGCCATAATTTGCAAGTAATAGTTTGTGTGGCAAATGATTAAGTTTGAAAACATGTCAATCTACACAATAACATCACTTGCTTTTGTTTATTGCTCCTGGTACAAACATTGCGATGACAACCACTTGAAGATAAAGAGCATTCTGGACTATGTTGTCTACTTTTCCTAAGTCACACAAAAGAGAAATTTTAAATATATACAAAAAATTTCACCAAAGCTAGTTAAAACATAATTATCAATTCAGCATCATCATATTAAGAAAACAAAGATTCCTAAAAATGTCTAGTAATTAGATAACATTAGATCCAAAACTGAAAAGTAAGCAGCATGTTCTTTATTTTGAAAACATTGTTCCTGGAGGTACACAATACTGAAAATAAATGATGCTTGTTTCAATATTAAAATAAATACATCATAAAAAGGGGGATGCCTTGTACATTTTTTTAAACTGTCAACTGAATCTGTAATTGAACAAATGGTAAATATTATTCAACAATGACATTTTTTAAATATTTTAAAACACATATTAACAAATTGTACCACTATATACTCAAATAAATCTTTGTCATTAGTGAATACAATTACAGTGAACCTGTCTAAACCAGATCCTGAACAAACTGAAATACTGTCAAAACCAGCCAAGTTTCATGTTTATATATTTTATAAATTCCAAAATGTGACTGTAAATACTGGATCCTACATATGTTAGGTACACAGCATGATCCAGTTTAGACAGATTCTCACTGTATACTTCAGACAATGGTTATATATTGTAAAATATCACAGATCAGTGACTAAACCCATAGTTGTCTGTAAATAAATGAAAACCACAGTGTGCGTGGATTAATGAAAACTATACTGTGCATCAAAGATAAATTAACATAATGGAAGAAAATCCAAAGAACTTTGGTCATCCACATGCAATACTTGATTATTCCACGGTTTCCAATTTAGTCATCTACAGCTTTGAGTATGACATTTTAAGGCAGCTGTCACCAGCACCATAACTAGTTGCAGGCTTTAATACATCTTATCCTGTGCTGTCAGATAATGACTGCCAGTGATATCACTATAAGCCATGTCCAGACAGTGAAGTAAATTACAGAACTATGAAAAATTAATGAGCTTTTGGAGGATTTTCAGTTGGAAAAAATATATACAGGAAGTACAAGTAAAGAGTGTATTTTTCCCCCAAGTATGAGTTAATCGAAATAACATGCAATCTACATAAGACCCAGACAAGTCTGGTATATGTAACCAATCAAAGAAAGGAAGAAAAACTTTGTTCAACATCATCTCAGAACAAATTAACCTCAGGATATTTGGTGCCTAATATGATTATTTTGGCATTTAGGATAAAGAAGCAGAGACAGGAACACACAGAGATAAACAGAAACAGAGACAGAGAAAGAGAGAGAAAGAGAGGAGAAGAGAGAAAGGGAGGGAGGGAGAAAGAGAGATGGGGACAGGAAAGACAGACAGATATAGAGAGAGGAAACCCAATAGCTACTAAATCAGAGAACATTGAGTTTTTTATATTTTGATTGGAGACAGTTTGTGATCAGTTGAAAATTGAGTAGCCGTTACCATTTAATGAATTAAGGCCTTCAGATTTTATGGAAACAATCGTTTCCAGTACCGTGTCGGTAAAAATCACTGAATCGAAATTTAGTTTCCCATAATTATTATACAGAGTACGACTATTCAACAAAAATAATGTATATATACATATAATTATTTTTTTAAAACAGTTTCTGATGGGTTCCCACGATCACAAGGCACGGATCCGAAAAAGTATTTCCAATACATACCAAGTTTTTTTTATTTACCAGGCACAGGGTATTTGAGTGGGGAATGGTTGGAATGGGTCCACTGAAGGAGAATGATCCTGCAACCCATCATATTTCAGGGGAGTGGTAATGTGGTATTTTTGAAATCCTGTGTTATCTATATGAGGATATTTTCAGTCAAATTATTTTCACTCGAAGCATGACTATAAATTATCAGTTTATCAGTAGCATACTAGTACCTATCAACTTTGTGATCGGATGGTTCCAGCTTGAAGTCACCATTAACCACAATCTCATGAGCCAACTTCATTTTTTCAACACCATCAGCTGCAGCCATCAATTGTTCAAAAGTAATAAATTTTGGCGGTGATGCTGCAATATCAAAATACATGTACATCAGTGTTCTTCAGATATTGAGAGAAATCATCAATGTGTTAGGCCTAAAAGAAATATGTGTGTTTCTGATTTCCCAACCTACTCTAAGACTATATACTGACCATGACATTTTTTAAGCAAAAAAAGAAATGTTTTTTTTTGTTTGTTAAAAATTATATCATGATCCCTGATTTTTTGCAATCAAAATTACAATTTTTTAATTTGATTCGATTTATTATTTAAAAAAAGGGGGAAAAAGGTTCCTACATAAACACAATAAAATCTGAAACACACAAATATTTGTTTTAGGCTTTAAAGCTACAGGTTCACCGCCCCAACTGTATCATAATAAATTTAAAGGTGCATTGTCCAAGTCACACTTACAATATTTCATTATTGTTACATGTATTTGTAATAATCTTTGCATAATTAAATCAAGAACATCAAACCTGTATTGTCAATAAACATGGTTTCCTAAAATATCCTTGGTAAAAAATATAAAGTACAAAGAAAATATTATCTTTTAAAATAACATACAGTTCTTTGTCAACAAGAAGATCTGCAACTGAAATTGCAACTGTGATGTCACATACTCACCTACAATAATATAATCCATAGTAAATAAAAATTATTTGGATTTTTTTTTTAATTTGAAGACATGGTACATGCTATCCTGTCTGTGGGATGGCACATAAGCATTTCTGGTTGTTCTAGGTCAAAATTCATTTTAGATTTTTTCATACACACAAAATTATTGAGACCAAATCCAGTTTTGTCTACTTACAAACATTAGGACGACCAGAAACACATTGATATTTTTAAACACTGATAATCTAAACAATAACTATATTTAGTATTTAATTTAAGTCATTAAAAAAACAAATTGTCAGAAACATCTTACATTGGCAGCAAACTATTAAAAAGATAATTTAATTAGCTATTCAACTGATTTTTTCCTTGGTTGAACTCAAAACAATTTTTAAATATGGTATGGAACACTGGGATCAGTTCAACTAGATGCTTTGTTTTAGCAGCTTTAAAATACTACTTTTAAACTAATTTACATTATTTAATAATGAATTTAAAAAAATAGTAATCTACCTGGTAAAGTGAATTGAGGATGTCCATTGTCTGGTGGGTTTGGACTCGGTGTGCGAGTGCGTCGTTTCTTGGCCTCCTCCATCGGACTACTGCCATTCTGGGATTTCAGATGCTCACCATTCTCACTGCTGCCACCACTCTCCTTGTTCACCTTGTTTTGTGCAGTTTCATTGTTATCTGCCATCTTTAATGCTGTACATAAAAAATATTGATCAAATTTACAAACCTTGTTTTTTTTTTACTCAGGTGTTAAGCATTGTAGTAATATATATGTGTTTAAGATACAGATAAGTTTTGTAAATTCAGCTCCATATGATTAAAAGTATCTTTAGATTGTTTATATTGAACATAAAACATAAGTCAAATTAAATAACTATTACAATTAATCATGTTCAAAAGCATTCAGCAATTAATCGAGTACAAATTTCATGACAAAACAGATTATACAGAGTTACTTCCCTTCTAGTTCAGTGGTCCTTGTGGCACTAATAATAAAGTTTAGTGTTATATTTAGTTTATAGATATTCTTTAGTCAAGAGTTGACAATGAATAATATAAAGTTTTGGGTGTTCACAACAACATTAATAAATAATTGTAAAAAAAATTTATAATATATATTCTACACAAAGAAATATTTCATAAAGGTATGACTGCTTGTAGATATAAATGTCTGAGAAAGTTATGGTAATTCAATTATAATTCTCATATCTTATGAAAAGTATCTGTGATACCTATTAAATAAAAGATATAGATATAGATATAGAACAAAAGATGTCTTAAACATAAATATAATGTCAAACAAAAGTTGGGTAATAAATTAAATATACAGCTGATCTCACTGTTGTTTTGAACTGTTGCCAAGTCACATAGTCCCAGTCATAAAGCACTTTATGCATAAGTCTTTGTTATTTGTCATGTCTTCAGGTAGGACTGGCTTTAAATAACTTTAGCAGTGGAGCAACATTTTATGACCTTTTTGGTTATTTGCCAACAAAATACATTAGATTCAATATAAACAAAGGTGCAGGTACATGTACAAGTTAAACAAAGTGCAATTTGCATTCTTCACTAGAAACATTTTAACAGTGCTTCAGTTCAGTCTGTCATTTTCAATTAATTGGAACAACATACTGTAAATAACTATACATCTGGACACACATTTTACTTTTCCTCTTCCATCCCCTCCTTTTAAACACATGTAGATACATCAGTTCTTTCTTAATTTGTTATTAATCAATAAGCAAAACAATCACAGGTTCTTATTAAATCACACACACACACACACACATATATATTGGCAACAAATAAAACCTATGCTAGCATCTAGATTTTGTGAATAACCTGTGTGCTAAATAAATAAATTTCATACATAAATACATTTCAACATTTAAGTGTAATTATAATTTATTTATCAATATGCACATGTACAGATAATAGTTTTAAATGATTTTAGGTGACTGTAAAATCTTTAAGACACCAAGATTACAAATATCAAATATTTACTAGGTCCTCCTCTAAAGATGAAAGTTTATTTTTGTTTAATGACACCACTAGAGCACACTGTCTTATTAACTATCGGCTATTGGATGTCAAACATTTGGTACATTTTACATAAAGTTTTAGAGATGAAACCCACTACATTTTTCCATTAGTATCAAGGAGTCTTTTATATGCACCACCAGCCCACATACAGGACAGCACATACCACAACATTTGATATACCAGTTGTGGCCCCCTCTAAAGATGCGTAAGTCCAAACTGTCAGTACATCATGTGTTTTATTAATATTTATGATAGGTGACAGAGGAACATTATCCTCCCCAACTCTGAAGACTGCATTGCCAATTTCCTCCCCTCCATCATGAGGTAAAGTTGAGGTTTATTTTAATTAACTGCTGAAAGTCCATAATTCATGAAAGAAAGAAAGACATTTTTATTTAACGACACACTCAACAAATTTTAATTACGGTTATATCAGGGGACAATATTTGTAAAACTGAGGTAACAGGAAGTCGGTTCACATTGTTTTTACCTAGGTAACCAATTGTTCGGTTATGTGAATTATATTTGTGTAACCTCAAAATTATGTTGTAATTATATTTTAAATACATAGTTTTTAGCTGAAACATAAAGTTAAACAAATACAAAAGATAATATTTAAACAAAAAATTAAAAAATGTTTTTAATGCTTGGTAAAGTTAACAATGTTGTAAAAGAACTGAATATCAGCCTCAGTATTGAAACAAAAATACAGGGGCATAGCCAGATTTTCTTTTTAAGCATTACGCACGCCAAAGGCATGCCTGAGCGGGAAGATTCGGAGATCTCCCCCTGTGAACAGTTTGAAACTCAGGACCGCTGTAGATGCATTCTGAGCCTTTTCTGAGGGGTTTTTTCTATCTTTTTTTCCCCCCGAGTCAGTTTTAAGAGGATATTTTATAGAACAATTACAGACAGCCTCGACCTATTCCCGGATTTTGTTTTTACATTGCGCACATTCCTACTGTGGGCGATACACCTTTGAAATAGATACATAATCATTTGGAGGGATTCCTTTTTTTGTTTTGCAGTGGCTATGTTACTTTCACTTTATCGATGGTACTTCTATACCACAGTGATGTTCTAAACGTTTGTTTTTTAAAGCTCATTATGCGATATTAGTATTTTTCTATTTTTGTGACACTTTTGGATTCCTGTTTACGTTAAGACTGTTTTTAACATGTATGTAAAATTATTGGCAATCCAATATGTCTACATATATTCTTTTAGATATAAAATAGCAGCAGGTAATTTACTCGTCCCCAGCGGTCTGAGCACATTTCTTTAAAACTTTTGACTTGACTCTATACTGAACATTTACTTTAGACTGGTTACAAATTACAACTGTTGCAATAAAATGTTATTTACTGGTTTTGTGCACATCAAGTATCTAAAATTCAGCCTAAAACATTTCACGAAATACTAGTAGAATATCTGCGTGAATAAACGTCCTGCAATCGTGAGGTTTGCAAGTTTTAATTTCTTAATGTTTACAGGTCATGACCTAACCAGTTTACTGTTCGCGTAAATTTAATTTTGCGTAACTGACACACGAAAAGAATGGCGGTTTGCATGAAATATTGTGCCCTGTTATATGGTGTCAGACATATGGTTAAGGACCACACAGTAATTGAGAGAGGAAACCTGACGTCGCCACTTATCAGTTCATGGGCCACTATTTCCGATTAGCAGCAAAGGATCTTTTATATGCACCATCCCAGACAGAATAGCACATACCACGGCTGTTGACGTAACAGTTGTGGTGCACTGGCTGTGAGGAAAAATAGCCCAATGGGCCTACCGATAGGGATTAATCCCAGACCGACCACGCATTGTGTGATTGAGTGAGCATCGTACCACTGAGCTCCGTCCCGCCCCATAATTCATGAATGTCAATAAATAAAATATCTAGGCATCAGATGCAGGGAGCAGATGGTGGAGCAGGGGGCATACTCCCCAACTGTTAAATACCAATCCCCCACCCGCTTCCCCGCCTGAAAGGAGAATCAATGCATTACCCAGCCCTTTCATTTGCTGGAATTTTTCAGATTATCTGCATAATAAATGACCTATTTTACAATCACAACAACAACAACAAAAACGCACAAATTTATATTAAAAACAAATGCCATTACATACAGTAATACAACAATAACATAAGTGGGTAAATTAAACCGATAACCATTAAAATTGGCAATACCGTTGTTTGGATAAAAACAGCTGATACCAAAAATATCGTCTGCAGGCAAGCTGTCGTGACCTACAAATAATTTGTTCTCTTTTCTCGAAAAACACAAATGGCAGGCAATTTTATTACTCACCATAAAAAAGTATGATATCTGTTGAGTTGTGCAAAATGTCAGAATTATCTGCTTCAAACAAAATTAAGCTATAATCTGCTAACTTCTGGAACACTCTGAAGCACCCGAACAAAAGATCAAGGTACGCCAAGCTTTGTTTACGGAGGTGACGTCAAATTTGCATTGTGGGATGACGCTTGATACTATTTTTAAACTCGCAAACCAAAACATAAGCACGCGTTTTGGTTAACGCCTCAGATTTTTTTTAAACTATATAATACACAGTTTCAAATAAATATTAATTGACTTACATATATAGCCTAACTGATAGAAAGTCACCAAATTCTGGATGTCAAGATTCTTGCTCAAATATTCAATTTCAATTGCGTGTTTGTTAATGCGCTACGTGACCTATCGAGTTTGAGAAAACCGATCTCAAAGTTATATTATCGGTATACGACGGTTGATCAATAACACGAGTATGACTATTATTAGTATCCAAAATACGTCAGTGCTAAAAACTGTTTATGACATTTAATACCGGTATACCAAAACGTGACGTCATGATTTAATTTTGATTCCTAACTAAATTTATATTTATTTGTAACAGTATGCACATTGATTATTAATCATCGGCTATTGCCGTTATTGGATATCAAACATTTGGTAATTCTGACATACAGATTTAGAGAGGAAACCAGCTACATTTTTCCATTAGTAGCAAGGCATCTTGTATATGCACCATACCACAGCAGAATATTTGTTGGTTTTTTTGTTGGTTTGTGTAACGACGCACTCAACACATTTTAATTACGGTTATATCGGCGTCGGACATATGGTTATGTCGAGAAAAAAACCCAGTGGTCAGCTGACGGGGATCGATCCTAGACCGACCGCGCATCAGGCGGGCACTGTACCACTGGGCCAAGCTGCCCGCTACACACAGCAGAATATAGCACATATCACGGCCCTTAATATACCAGTCGTGGTGTACTAGCTGAGATGATCGAGAAATCAGCCAACCGACAGGGATCGGTCCCAAACCGACCGCGCACTAAGCGAGCATTTTATCACTGGGCTACTATACGTCCCACCCCTATATCCGCATTCAGTAGGCGTCGTGGTTACGCCATCGGATATAAGGCTGATAAGGCCACTGCATCCCACCGGCCTCGGTGGCCTAGCGGTTAAGTCGCCGGAAAACAGGCTGGTAGGTACTGGGTTCGCAGCCCGGTACCGGCTCCCACCCAGAGCGAGTTTTTAAGGACTCATTGGGTAGGTGTATGGCCGCTACACCCTCTTTTCTCTTTCACTAACAATAACAACTAACTCACTAATTTCTATTCTGTCCTGGACAGACAGCTTAGATAGCTGAGGTGTGTGCCCAAGACAGGCGTGCGCTATAACAGCTTGCTCTGAATGTGCACGTTAAACAATATTGAAAATGAAAATGAAAAACTGCATCCCTCTTCTCTCTCATTAACCAATATCAATTAAAAACTAACCAACTGTTCTGGACAGATAGCTGAGGTGTGTGCCCAAGACAGTGTGCTTGAACTTTAATTTTATATAAGCACGTAAATAAGATGAAATAAAACGAAGTAGGCCTACAACTTGGGATAACGGTGTGTTGTGTACCATAACAAAAGTAGTGTCGGAAAAAGAATAAAACTAATTTTCTTCGATTATTTCTTTCATATTAAACTAACAAGTAAATATTTTGTAAATATCTATTTGATGATACTCTGCTTAATTTAGCATTTACTTGTTTGGGCTCTCATTGAAGTACAAGGTGGTGTCTTGAAATTAAAAGAAATACGTATGAAAATTAAAACCCAGGGGAGTTGTGCACTTTATTGGAAGAGACTATAACACATTTTGATCGACGTGTCAATTTCATTTACTTTTAAACATATGTTTAATTTAAAACTGCAAGTTAACTGAGTATTTTGAACTGCAGCATAAATTATTAATTATTATCAGCATATTTAGTTAATATAAATTCAATATAAGTACATTAGAAATGTACACAATCTTGCAACCACGTAAAGGTGCTATATCATAGTTATATGTGAGCATTTGTGATAAATATTCTACTAGTAAATAAGAATATCAGTCTAATTAAAATTAGCTCCACTATTACATGTAATTGGAGCTAATTTTAATTAGATTGTAAAAATATTTTGTTATAATCATTTATGGGCATATAGTCTTTAAATTGTAATACAAAATTTAATTTTAAAAAAATATTTTCAATAGCTGTCGTAGCTCAGTGGTACAGCAGTGGTTCTGGGATCGATGCCCCGTCGGTGGCCCATTAGGCTATTTCTCAATCCAGCTAGTGCTCCACAGGAGTAGCCCATGAAGTGGCAACAGCGGGTTTCCTCTCTCAATATCTGTCTGGTCCTTTAACCATATTTCCGACGCCATACAAACGTAAATAAAATGTGTTGACTGCGTCGTTAAATAATTTGTTATAATTAATTAAGATGGGCACAATTGTTTTCATTTATTGAACACACACTCGCACACACACGCGTAGCCAGGATTTGACAAATGTAATACTGATCTAGTTTGTGTAGCCCGGCTACTTGCAGAGCTAGTCATATACACGTGCAGCATCATTCGGGTTATTATTTTGGTATATAATGTATAATTTGACTCTCTAAGTTCCCATAATCTAATTCTAACCCTAATGTGTGAATAAGCGTAAATTATTCGTTGGTTGTCGATGCCCAATCGTGGTGCTCAATACGTTTTAGTTAATTACCTTAGTCATTCACGTCACTCAGTGACCGCATTAGCTGTTGCCTGGGCTTGTCAGGTAATTGCTAAATATAGAGTGTCAAAGCAGGAGGAAGTAAATTACAATCTGCTTAGTCAATTACAGCCACGTGTCCTGCAATTTATCCCGCCATGGGACCCGGGACTGGCGAAGTCAGCCCCTGGACCCATGGTGGGCGTGCCTGAACCTTAGGGACAGGGGTACGTTAAAAGAATACCCATACCCATATGCAAGGGGGTCTAGACAATGAGAAAAGACCTTTCAGGGTGGGGTTATATACATATACATATAGATATAGATATTTTATTTATTTATTTTTTGTTTGTTTGTTTAACGACGCACTCAACACATTTTAATTACGGTTATATCGGCGTCGGACATATGGTTATGTCGAGAAAAAACCCCAGTGGTCAGCTGACGGGGATCGATCCTAGACC
>JAECMU010082338.1:0-13339 GCA_016106625.1 Dracogyra subfuscus
TCTGTCAAACCAGTATCTGTAGTATCAACCATGGTCAGGAGTTAGCTCGGTTGAATGCTTGCCTGAGGTGCTTGCATTGCAGGATCAAACCACCTCGGTGGATCCATTCAGATGACTGGATTTTTTGTTGTTCCTGCCAGTGCACCACAACTGGTCAAAGGTCATGGTATGTGCTTTCCTGTCTGTGGGAAAAATGCATATAAAAGATCCCTTGTTGCATTAAGAAAATGTAGCGGGTTTCCTCTGATGACTATGTGTCAGAATTACCAAATGTTTGACATCCAATAGCGGATGATTAATTAATCAATGTGCTCCAGTGGTGTCGGTAAACAAAACAAACTGTATCAACCTATTTTCTGTATAAACCAGCATGATCAAAGTTGTTTGTTTTTGTTTAATAGCCAATTATTAATAAATCAATGTCCCATCAAAGCTGGCTCACACATTCATTAATCTTTCTCATCTATCACCCACTGCCTATCATTCTCATTATCTTAATATGAAAAATATAAAAAACTTTCCAATTTCTCCCACGATTTCTATCTGTGTTGACTCTTTCTGTCAGTTTCCTCCAACTCTGTCTTCTGACCTGTCTACACCATCGCCTACCTGTCTCAACTTCCTCCATGGGTGCAGTCTCTGTGTATTTCCCTGCACCCACCTGGCATCCTCGTCCTCTGCCACTAATAGAGCTGGTCTGACCCACAGCACTAACTAACGACCGCCGGTAGTAGAGGTGCATAGTAGGTGGTTACAAGTGCCTCTTTACAATGCCAGAAGTAACTACTGAACACTCCCCGAAGTGGTCAGATTAAGCCCACAGCTAAAAGCTGATGGGGAATGGCAGGTGTGTGGCACAGATAGCCATAAGAGACAAGCACATGTCGCGGTTGGAGAGACAAGGACTGGGATGTGGAAGTGGACAGCGAAAGAAGTTGAAAGATAGGAGGAGTTGCCAGATCGGGAAGAAATGAGATGGAATTCAAAGGAGAGAAAAGGAAAGGGGGCAGTGGGATAAAAAAAAAATAATAATAAAAAACCCCAAAACAAATCAATTTTCTCTAGTGGTTTTGTTAAGAAAAACAAACTTTAACTCTTTTTTGTTAACATTGAATAATGTTCATTTTATTTCTCTGTGTTCAGCACATGGCGTCATTGAGTGGCAGCATGTGTTGCGGGTGTATCGCAGCTGGTCGGGTTACTACCGGGTGTATGACGTACACTACCCGTGCTCACTGCGAGTACACTCTGTGCAGAATGGACACCACGGGACGGCCATGCTCACTTTCAGGGACAAGGAGACAGACATGGATTTCAGTGGTAGGTTCGAGCGAGGATAAAATAGATTTTAGAAATAGGATACAGTTACCCTTTTAAATAGCTGTACATTTACACCCTATATATATCTTAGTGTTTTATACATTTACTCCCATAGATATCAATGTTTTATAGATTTCCCCCATAGATATCAATGTTTTATACATTTTTTCCATAGATATCAATGTTTTATACATTTATCCCCATAAATATCAATGTTTTATACATTTACCCTCATAGATATCAATGTTTTATAGATATATATCCACATTTTATACATATTTACTGTTATATATATATTCACATTTTATACATATTTACCACTATATATATATATCCACATTTTATACATATTTACTGTTATATATATATCTCCACATTTTATACATATTTACCGCTATATATATATATATTATATCCATATTTTATACATGGTTTAGCCTTACACATCATCCTGTTTAATGCGTTTACCCATATAGATCTCCATAATGTATACATTTACATTGTTTTATTTCAGTTTTTTCCTTCGATGATATAACAATGATCTTCGAACTCGAGTCTATGCAGAAACCAAGCTCCCGTTTCCCGGGAGACGTTGACATTCGTATTGAGGCCAAAGTGGTGTACATCGGAGACGTCTGCACAATATCTGGAAACTTTACAGAACCCAGAGATCGAGGCTTAGGAACATTTGTGGTCCAAGCTCCAAGTACGTGGAATATTTCTCTGTATTGTATACTGAGACAAAAAACTTGTACTACTGCATTATACTTTAAAATAGCGGGCAGCATAGCCCAGTGGTAGAGTGCCCGCCTGATGCGCGGTCGGTCTAGGATCGATCCCCGTCAGCTAACCACTGGGTTTTTTTCTCTCGACATAACCATATGTCCGACGCCGATATAACCGTAGTTATAATGTGTTGAGTGCGTCGTTAAACAAACCAAAAAAAACAAAAAACATATACTTTAAAAATACATTGGGCTATTTCTTTTTCCAGCCAGTGCAACACGACTTGTATATCAAATGTCATGATATATGCTATCATGTTTGTGGGATGGTGCATATAAAAAATCCCTTGCTACTAATGGAAAAATATAGTGTGTTTCATTGTACAAACTACATTCCATAATTTGACAGTTAAAAGGACAGACCCTAGTTTCAACTCCATGAAAATTAACACTAAGTTTAGTTAATCTACAAACTTTAACACATTTGGATAAAGTTACAATTGAGTGAAACACGAGTCTGTGACTTTGAAATGCTGAAATACTCTCTAAAAACAGACTAAAAATCAACTCCATAACTGTTAGACACATGTGCATTTAAAAAAGTATGAGAAATGCAATTTGTGATATTATAAACACAAGGATGACCAAAAACACTTTGAATGTGCGGAAATTGATAATCTAAGTAAAGTATGATTTCAGTTATCAAAAACGGCAATCTAATTAAAATTAGCTCCACTATTACATGTGGATCTAACAGCAGCCAGTTGGGAGCTCATGTCCACCAATCAAAACCTTACTTGTAGAAGTGAAAAATAATTTGAAAACATTCCCAATTATCCTGAGGGTATACAACATGTTTTGTGTGAATTACGAATGCCTTAAAACATGTTTTATATTTTTAAATAGATATTTTGTAATTTAAAACTCGGAATGTTTTAAAATTATTTTCAAATCACTGGCAAGATTCTGCAAGTAAGGTTTTGATTGGTGGACATGAGTTCTAACTGGCTGCTGTAAGATCCACATGTAATAGTGGAGCTAATTTTAATTAGATTGAAAAACGGTTATATGTCCAAAATATGCCGTAGTGTTTAAAAACTTCATGGGCTACTCTTTCCGATTAGCAGCAAGGGATCTTTTATATGCACCATCCCACAGACAGGATAGCACATACCACAGTCTTTGATAAACCAGTCATGGTGCACTGGCTGTGACGAGAAATTGCCCAATGGGTCCACCAATGGGTATCGATCTCAGACTGACCGTGCATTGAGCGAGCACTGCACCACTGAGCTACATCCTGCACCCCAAATGGATGACATCCAATAGCTGAATAATTAATCAGTGTACTCTAGTGGTGTTGTTAAACAAAATTAACTTAAACTTTAAGCATCCTAAGTCACTTAGAAAAAGTCATTAAATACATATGTATTTGTCTACATGTGATATATGTTTTGTATTTGTTTTACTACTTGCCTTTTTCGACTGCTTTTAGATGCACCAGAAATCAAAACGAGATCCAAGGCCTTGACCATTGGACTGGCCGTGGGGATTCCCCTTGTCCTTGTGGTCATATTCAGTGTCATAGCCATCTGTCTCATCATGTGGGCCATTAGAAAGGGATACTTGCGCCACGTACCTCGCTCTTTCAAGACATTCCGCAACCCGCCCAACTCCGACCTGAGACTAGAGAACCAGTGTGGGGCTGTACACATGTGATGGGGAAATGAAGATCTCACTTTGCTATGTTTAATATATTGTCAGTACAAGACAGCAGATTTATAAGATACCCATTCCTTGAGTGTGCAGGGATACAAGATGTTTCGTACACTCTACAGACCTTGCTTTTTAAGGTGTGCGGGTGTGATTGCACTCATACAGTGCACATAATTTCAATGTGACCATTGTAAAACACCCCTGCATGTTACGCTCAACAAATGGAACACGTAAAATAGATGGGTATATTTATTTCTACTGTTTACAAAAATCAGCAGTTTTCATAGCTCATTTAGCTAATAGGAAGGTCCTTTTATTAAAAGAATACAAATTAAAAACATAGCAGTGGCTTCCATGCAGTCATTAAACTGGTATTTCTCTTTGTTGAACAAATCGGGAAATACTGGTTTAATAGACATACTTGTCAAAATCCAATTGGAGCTACACTGCCTATTTAATTATGTTGGAGAGTGATTTTCCACTTGCCTTAGCATATTGAGGTGCGAATAATTATTACATGCTCATATACCACTGGAGTTTCAAGCATATTGAGGTGTGCGATTTTCCACTTGCCTATAATTTTCAAAAATCAAGGACTGACACTAACATTTTATACCTTAGACATTTTCTCCCCTGATCATTTAGAACATATTTTATGTCAAACTGTATATGTATGCATATGTGTTGGTCTGTCTTAGTTAGGTGCTCGCTTTGGGCATATTAACATGGGATTTTGTTTGTCCAGGATGACAACAAATAAGAACTTGGCCCATGCATCAAGTGACCTATTATTAATGAGTTTTCTTTCAAGGGGATCATCTACAAAATATATTATAACTGAATGAAGAACAATGAGTAATTAAAAACAAACATACAAACAGAAAATAACTATATATAAGTAAGCATGTTTGAACCCTGAAAATCCCCAAGTGAACAGTCAACTAAAACTATGCCCACATATACAATACAATATAAAATGTGTTCTAAATGATCAGGAGATGAAACGTCTAGTGTATAAAATGGTAGGGTGTATGAAACATCCTGGGACGAAACAAATTGGTTGCCTAATCTTCTGTTCTGTACTGATATCTCAAAAGGGACCATGAAACTCATGTGTGTTTTTTTAGAGAGGGTTTGTTTTGTAGTAATTTTTAAAATTGAATCATGAAACGTATCCAGTTTTTAGATAGAAATCAGGTATTCAGAGGATCCATCCATTTTTTGAGTGGTTTCACTGTACTGTGATGAGTCTTTGTGCCTTGAGTGTGTAGGGAAATGCCTTGAGTGTGTAGGGAAATGCCTTGAGTGTGTAGGGAAATGCCTTGAGTGTGTAGGGAAATGCCTTGAGTGTGTAGAGAAATGCTTGGAGTGTGCAGAAAAATTCATCGAGGGTATAGGGAAATGCCTCAAAAGTGTAGGGAAATGCCTTGAGATAAATGCTTTGAGGGTATAGAGAAATTGCTGGAGGGTGTAGAGAATGCCTCGATGGTGTAGAGAAATGCCTCAAGAGTGTAGAGAAATGCCTGGAAGGAGTAGAGAAATGCCTGGAAGGAGTAGAGAAATGCCTTGAGTGTATAGGGAAATGCCCTGAGGATGTAGGAAAATGCCTCGAAGGTGTAGGGAAATGCCTTGAGGGTGTAGGGAAATGCCTCGAGGATTTAGGGAAATGCCTCAAGGGTGTAGGGAAATTCCTTGTGTAGCGAAGTACTTGATGGTGTAGGGAAATGTCTTGAGGGTGTTGAGAAATCCTTGAGGGTGTAGGGAAATGCCTGGAGGGTGTAGGAAAATGCCTTCAAGGTGTTGAGAAATGCTTCAGGGGTATAGAGAAATGCCACGAGGTTGTAAAAAAATGCCATTCAGATTATTTGCTCAAATGTTAAGGTTACGTACTGACTTAAAATAACCAAATTGTTGTGTGTAGATTCAGTCGGAACCCTCAAGTATATTGATCTCAAACCTTTTCCTTCCGATCCTCATGCAGAGAGGATGTGTCAAAGATCTAAGAGATCAAAACATTCACCAAAGAACTTGTAAAATACACAGGACATTGACAACAGTATAATATAATCATATTCTTATTCATACATATACAAAAAACACACCAAAATCCTATTCAAAACAAAGCCATTAAAGGGACATACCCTAGTTTCAGTTCATGAAAATTAACATTAAGTTTAGTTTAATTTACAAACCTGTAACACATTTTGATAAAGTTACAATTGAGTGAAACACGAGTCTTTGACTTTGAAATGGTGAAATACCCTCTAAAATAGAATAAAACTCGACTACATAACTGTTACTTCTCAGAGGCACATGCCTTTTAAAAAATATGAGAAATGCATTTTGTGATATTAAAAACATCAGGATGTCCAAAAACACTTCGAATGTACGGTAATGGATACTTTAAACAATTACATTTAAGTAAAGTATGATTTCAGTTATCAAAAAACGCCTCTAATAGTCAAAACTATGTCTTAGTGTTTAAAAACTAGGGTATGTCCCTTTAAACAAAGGATGAAAGTATTTAAATCGTATTGTAATGGCCACTTCAAAAGTTGGGACCATCAATAGACCAAAACCGGATGTAGAGCACTCAACTGAAGTGCTTATGTCATTAGGTCAAACCACCTCAGCTGATGCATTGAGTTTTTCCCATGCCAACCAGTTCCGCATGACTGGTATATCAATATCAAGTGAAGACTATCTACAGTTACTGATAATACATTGATTTAATGAATCTCGTTTACATTTTTATATCTTAACATGAATATTTTATATTAAAATATTTTAAGTAATAAAAATTATTTACATGTAACTTCTATACAGTTCTGAACCCCTATTGTCGAAGCATTCTTAGCCTATGAAATTGTAAAACCATCGTAATCTATGACATCACTATGGCATGTGCTGTAGTGACGTCCCAACCTACGATGGTTTTACGGTTTCGTAGCGCTAAGATTGCTTCGAAAACAGGAGCCCAGTGTTCTTCCCAGTGGCTTGTAAATTAGTTTTCTTAAAAGTATTATTGATGAAATAGCTTTGGGTTTTGCATGTGGGTGTAGTTATTTTGGCGGTCGAAACACCCCCATCTAAAAACTATTTTCTGTGAGAGCTTGACCCAGTCCCCATTGCAATTTCATTTGCCAGTCTTAGACACCATGCTGCATATCGTCACAGCCAGTGCACCACGACTGGTATATCAAAGGCTGTGGTGTGTGCTATCCTATCTGTGGGATGGTGCTTACAAAAGATCCCTTGCTGCTAATCAGAAAGAGTAGCCCATGAAGTGGTGACAGCAGGTTTCCTCTCTCAGTATCTCTGTGGTCCTTAACCATATGTCTGATGCCATATAACCGTCAATAAAATGTGTTGAGTGCATCGTTAAATAAAACATTTCTTTCTTTCCATGCTGCATAATTTTCTGCACATGCGTCTGTTTCAGTTCAATATTTTCTCAAGACAGGCATGACTTGCTTTCTTAAAATTATTACGTCCATTAATTTACCAGGATGAACTCAGGTAACTCTGACATTTGCCAATTACAAATTGCAAATTTTAAAAACAATTGGAACATTTTACTTTAATTTGGTGAAATTATTTCATGCATTAATTGATATTTACTGGCCTTGGTGGCGTCGTGGTTTAGCCATCGGTTTACAGGCTGGTAGGTACTGGGTTCGGATCACAGTCGAGGCATGGGATTTTAATCCAGATACTGACTCCAAACCCTGAGTGAGTACTCTGCAAGGCTCACCGAGTAGATGTAAACCACTTGCACCGACCAGTGATCTATAACTGGTTCAACAAAAACCATGGTTTGTGCTATCCTGCCTGTGGGAAGCACAAATAAAAAATCCCTTGCTATTAATAGACATAAGAGTAGCCCATGAAGTGGCGACTGTGTTTCCTCTCAAAATCTGTGTGGTCCTTAACCATATGTCTGATGACATATAACTGTAAATAAAATGTGTTGAGTGCATCATTAAATAAAACACTTCTTTCTTTCTTTTTTTAATTGATATTTTGTTTCTTGTTCCAGCCAGTGCACCACGGCTGGTATATCAAAGGTTGTGGTATGTGCTATCCTGTCTGAGATGTTGCATATAAAAGATCCCTGGCTACTAATGAGAAAACTTTGCGAGTTTTCTCTCTTAAAACTATTTGTCAAAATTACCATGTTTGACATAAAATAGCCAGTGATTAATAAATCAATGTGCTCTAGTGGTGTCGTTAAACAAAACAAATTTTATATTTATAATTGATATTTTGTTACAAAATAACTAGGTATCTGTAAAATGTTGAAAGAAAGAAAGAAATGTTTTATTTAACGACGCACTCAACACATTTTATTTACAGTTATATGGCATCAGACATATGGTTATGGACCATACAGATATTGATTGAGAGAGGAAATCTGTAGTCACCACTTCATGGACTACTCTTTTCGATTAGCAAGAAGGGATCTTTCATATGCACCATCCCACAGCCTTTGATATGCCAGTCGTGGTGCATTGGCTGGAATGAGAAAAAAAATAGCCTGCACCTATAACATTTTGAAGTTTGATAAAATGTTGAAGTTTGATAAAATTTTGAAGTTTGGTAGATAATTTTTGCGAAATGTTCTGCTAACCCAGAGTTAGCCCTGCCAGGAAGTGTTTTTTCCAACACCCATTCTTCGAATAAAATATTAGGGTCCTGCAGACATTGTTTACAACATAAAAGGCCAAGTCACGAAGAAGTCCGTCCAGAAAGACATATTTCTAATTATTTTCTATACTTTTACATATATACAATGTCATGTATATAAAATTGGATATGAATTTTTAAAATTCTCAAATACACAATTTGGGTTTCCTATATGCCTTATTATGATTTCTTATTCTTACCATATAGCTGTGTGTATTTTATACATATTTTCATTATACACTAATTACTGTGAGAAATGTATTCATAATATTGCATTTGTGTTGGTGAATTTGATTATTTTGTCACTTAAGCCTTAGTGTTGTTATTTATTAGTATTCCTTTTTGTTTGAAATTTAACCATAAGTGTCTGAAGGAGGGGAGATAGGGTACAATGCCCCCAAACTCTGAAAATAATAATGCCCCCTAGTAAAAAATGTTTTACTATACATATAGCTTAAATGTCCTAGCACCTACACACATATATTAATTACAAAACATTTATTTAATTATAATTACAAACATTCCGCCATTATTCAGTATACTCCATTCTAATTGGACAGTTTCATTTAAAAACTGAATGTTATCCTTCAATACAAGCCAGGGCACCACGACTGGTATATCAAAGGCTAAGGTACCGGTATGTGTTATCCTGTCTGTGGGATGGTGAATATAAAAGATTTGTTGCTGTGAATCAAAAAGAGTAGCCCATGAAGTGGCGACAGCTGGTTTTCTCTCTATATACATGTATCTGTGTGGTCCTTAATCATATTATGTCTGATGCCATATAACTGTAATTAAAATGTGTTGAGTGCGTCGTTAAATAAAACATTTCCTTCCTTCCATACACCTCAGAAGGTGACGTCATTACGTCAAATAAGACGTCATTACATCAAATAAAGACTTCATTACGTCAAATAAGACGTCATTACGTCAAATAAGATGTCATTACGTCAAATAAGACGTCATTATGTCAAATAAGATGTCATTACATCAAATAAGACGTCATTACATCAAATAAGACGTCATTACGTAAAACACGTCATGAAAAGGACATTAAAAACTGAATTTTGTGTATTTTTCATTAAATAGAAGTGTTGTTTGTAATAATATTTTTTAGTTTTTGTACTTTTTTTGGTGTAATGTTTTGTGAATTTATTGGATAACAAACACAAATTTAATATAAAATTGCTTCGCTACGCTATGCTTTTATATACAATTTGTCATTTACACAAAAAGGTCAAACAATTCTTATGTAAATACATCATATCGTAGTTTAGACATGGGAACTACATAATATATACGTATGTATTCAAGCATTTATACTTTTTCTTTGATAGTATATGTCCCACATTTTTCACGTTTAAATTTTTAAAAGACGTTTTATCATTTACTGTTGACAGCATAATTCATGAGCCAGTCTCAAATATAATTAACTGAATATTGTAAATTGTTTACTCCCTTTTTGAGGTGATATACATGTATGTTGATTTTATGTGATGGTGTTTTCTAGTATTTTATATTTATACTCTATAATTAGTACATTGCTCAAATAGTACAAGTAGTATTTTATAAGTAACACCGTGTTCTGTTGATACATAATATCTGTGTTAAAAAAAATGTTACAGATTTTGCTTGAAAAATATTTCTTCAAATGTGTCAAATATACAGCTTTTTTTACAGCCAATGTAAATTTGTTTTTTATGCTGTGGTATCGTTAGACATTTATTGATTGTATACCGATTCTAAGGGCAGTCAGCATTGGTGTTGATTGGTGTAGCCAGATATTTTGTGTGTGTGTGTGTGGTTTTTGGGGGGGTGGGGGGTGGGGCTAGGGGTGGCAACTACACAGGGTTGTGTTATGTGTTGGAATTGTTTTATAAAACATGGTGAAGAACAAAAAACAAGGGTGTGATCGAGCTCTCTGAGAGCTTGCCCCCCCATCTATGCCAGTTTCAGTGGGATGACCAGTAAGCTATTTTATTGGTTTCCACTGTAGACATTGCTGCAATGCTCCCACCCCCCCACACATAGTCTCACCATTTTATAAAATGATACATGTATACATGTATAGTGTGGGTTGGTCAGCCCAATATGACATCCTGGCTACCCCGGTGTCTAGTGAATGTTTTTATGCTTGGTGGATTGGAATGCAGCTCTTAAGTACGAAAGTTGATTCCAGTTTGTCTCCTTCCCCACGTTTTCATTTTAGAATCTCACGGGTCATTTTAATGCACATATATTATGAGATAGAAACAGGATGGGACTCCATGGTAAAACACTTGCCTCTGGTGCGATGGGTCGTAGGATCGATTCCCCTTCATGGACTAAGTATTTTCCCTCATTCAAACCAGTACCCATGACCAGTATATTACTGGCTGTATTATGTATTGTCTTGTCTCCAGGAAACTTCATGGTATGGTATAGGGATTAAAGTGCACATTCAGAACAAGCTGTTTTAGCACACGCCTATCATGGAAACCGGTGTCAGCCTCGGCCGGCCCCTCCGTTCAGGACAGGAAAGGGTTGGGTAGTTGGAAGAAGAGAATGCTTGCACTTGCAAGATAGCACCAGCAGCTCGACTGGGGTCAATAACAGGCAGGGGAAACTTCATATAAAAGATCTCTTTTTATAATTGCCTCATCCCCCACCCCCAAGTGTTAAAATGAACCATATATCAGACACCAAATATCCTTAGGTTTTTTTTAATGTGTTCAAGTGTCAATAAACAAAATATATTCCTTTCCTTGTTTATCTCAGTCGAGATTTACTGTTTGTGAATGTAGTCCAGGCTTTTTTTTAAATGTAAATTCGGCCCCATACGTTTAAACACCAAATAGCCAATGTTTACAATGTGCTGGCATCTGTTAAACTAACATTCCTTTCATAATATAACACCATGGTGACGAGAAAATTATATTATACTTTTTTTTATATGTGCTATATTGTTTTACGTTTGCTATAAATAAATATTCTTTTGTGAAGTTTGTGTTGTTAGTTGTTATGGATTTAAACAAATTATTCTTATTAAAACTATTTATTCTTGGAACCAGGTGGACACAAATATTTACCTTTTTCATTTATATATATGTATATATATGATTAAAAAAAAAGTAGGGGAACCTGAAATACTAATGTTAATATCAACTATAAAACCAAACATATGATTTTACCACACACATCCTAGTAAAGAAAATTTAGGTCTGTTTATCATCACACCAAAACACATTCCATAGTTTGCATGTGCATCATGCACTTGACCCATACACGTATGTGGAGTGTCATTCTCAATTTTGACAATTTCCAGGACGGTCCATTAATCACTGTGGAATATTATTTCTGTCAATCTTTTTCATTCTGTTGATCATACAGTTGTTATCGTTTTGTCTTTAGTCATTTTTATTGTTTGAATGTGCAATTTACTCATAAATAAACCCACGTCAACTTTCAAATTTCACTTCTGACCCCAGTTGTCCTTCAAGATCTTTGGTGATCATAAAACCTACTGTAATACTGAACTACCGGTTGTAATGTTTGCCCAATTAATTCATTATTACCATATAACCATTCCTCACAGCTAATATGCCTTACAATTTTGGCAATTGAAAATTCTTATTAAGAGTTCCCCCACTTTTTATTTTAATGGTATATATAATAACATTCTAAGACACTGCTGAAGCCAAAGATGTCCTCTAATGGGCACATTTTCAGTTCAACTTATTTTCATGCTCATATCCAATTAAAGTTCAAGCATGCTGTCCTGGGCACACACCTTGGCTATCTGGGCTCTTTGTCCAGGACAGTGGGTTTGTTGTTAGTGAGAGAGACAAGGGTGTTGTGCTCTTACACTTACCCACTGAGTCATTAAAACTCGCTCTGGGTGAGAGCTGGTACCGGGCTGTGAACCCTGTACCTACCAGCCTTATGTCCGATGGCTTAACCTCGACACCACTGAGACCGGTAATGGACACACAATTTTTTCGTATCTCTTAAGTTCAAGGGCCATAACTCTGTCAATAATGGGTAAATCACCACTTAAGTCATCCTTGATCAGCATTATGTCCAATGACTTAACCATGACACCACCGAGGTCAGTGTTAGTTGTTAGTGACAGAGAAGAGGGTGTAGTAGTCTTACACCTACCCACTGAGTCGTTAAAACTCACTCTGGGTGGAAGCCAGTATCAGGCTACGAACCCTGTACCTACCAACCTTATGTCTGATGACTTAACCACGACACCACTGAGACTGGTAATGGACACACAATTTTTCTGTTTCTCTTAAGTTCAAGGGCCATAACTCTGTCAATTATGGGTAAATTGCCACTGAAGTCTCATTGATCTGTAACTGGTGATAAAGCTGTATCCAAAATTTCAGATCAAGGCATTGTTAAAAAAAACATATGAGGGACAGACCTACAAAAGGATGGAGACAAAACCTGTATAATACTAAGGGACTAATAATGTGAGGTACTTTAACCATGCAGATAATAAAAATAAAAAACCCAATGACATACATACATATTTATTAGTTTACAGAATATTTTATTACCCATAACATTGGTTTGGACTGGCCAATAAGCTACTTGCCTATATCAAGACCTCTCCCTTGTTTTTCTAAAAACATTTACATAAAATATTTTATAACCCAGTAATACATTACTGCACACACCACCACCAACAGGCATCAAAACAAGCACAGTGCTTAGTAACCCATGTCCAGATTACCATATATTACGGACCTAGTAACCCATGTACAAATTACCATATATTACGGACCTGGTAACCAGTGTACAAATTACCATATATTACGGACCTGGTAACCAGTGTACAAATTACCATATATTACGGACCTGGTAACCCATGTACAAATTACCATATATTATGGACCTGGTAA
>JAECMU010082376.1:6424-30121 GCA_016106625.1 Dracogyra subfuscus
AAAAAAAAAAAATCACAGGTATTATTATTGAAATAAAATTGGAAAAAACTGTGTTTTCTCTTTTATAGATACATTACCAGTCCTCTAGATTTCATCCCACCCAGGCTCCCCGTTTCATGTTCTCCGTACGATGCGCTCAGGGAAAAAGAAGGAACTTAAAGTCATGTGACCGGAACTAGAGAGCAGTAGGCAATAGAAGAATTTAGGCCATCCCATGGGGGGGGGGGGGGGGAGTGCACTTGTTTGAGGACTGGTAATACGAAAAGAAATATAATTATTACCCATATGGTTAAAAATATCTTTGTACATCTCAGTAATACATCCCACTAGAACGCCAAGTGGGACGTAACACTTTGTGACGACATCGATTGACACACTACAACTGTATAGGAACGTCAATCTGGCTAGTTGAGTGATATAAATTAAGATCGATTATGGGTAATAAATAGAATATTAAACTTGCTACCATTTTGTGTCATGTTTATATCTCTTGTGAAATAATTTTCATTGTCACTTGTTAAAGCTTGTAACAAATGAAAATTATTTCACTCAGGACATAAACATGATACGAAATGGAAGCACATTTAATATCCTATAAATACTAAACATCGTTAAATGCTATATTTATGCTCCTTTATTTAAAATCTTTTGACCTTTTAATGTTTAATTAATTTATGTTTTCATCGTTTATTTTGTTTCAATTGAACCAAACTGCTACCATTTTGTGTCATGTTTATATCTCTTGTGAAATAATTTTCATTTTCACTTGTTAAAGCTTGTAACAAATGAAAATTCCATCAAAAGAGCAGGTAGTGAAATAATAATAAATTTTAATGACAAAATCATACATAAAAAATAAAGAACTACTGACCATATGTACAAAAATGCATTAGAAAAAAGTTGACCCTTCTTTTTTTAGGTTTAGCCCGAGCCCTGCATGCACTATTGAACTTAAGAAAATACTATGATGGTACATGTATACCTGGTAATCGCTTTGAGTGCGTCTCTGCGTGTTTCTGCCCAGGTTACGTAGCTCTCCGAGATGGTGGCTGCCTGTATGAGGCCAGTGAGAACCTTCTCGAGCTGCCCGTGCAGCATGAACTTCGGCAGTGAACCCAGCGCCAGACTGTAACCCTGTCTGGTAACACAAATAATACAACTCGTTAATCCAAAAACAAACATTTTTATTTTTTTATTTTATGTCGGTAAGCACCATTAGGTCATTTTTCAAAGATATTTATGTTGACAGCCCATGATGATATACTTTTTGCATTAAACATTTCTTTTTTCATACAATCGAGGACTTATTCCTCCATCAGACACAATTTAGAATATTATGTAGAGATGTAGTGCTATGTAAAGAACCGATAGTGGAGCTGTACAACTCTCTTTGTTACATGGTCTATTAAAGTTATTTTTCTTACTATACACATTGTTGTCTGTTATTCCTTCGATGCCATTGGCATACAAAAGGGATCACTGCATTATATTCAGAGTAAACAAACATATAAGGAACACTTTTTTTGCCATTGATCAGTTATGTTAAGATATAAACTGTCTGTTAAAATATTAACTAACTATAAAGTGTATTAAAAATAAATACCTGGATGTTTTTATATTGCTTTTCAGTTCATTCAAGTATTTCTTTAGTAAATCATCTAGAAGAAGAAATAAAATGTTCCATTAGTAAAAACAAACTGGTAGGTGTTGAAGAGATCAAACTGCTTAAACGTTTGATCCAAGTATTATAAAAGGTTATGTGTGCATGCATGTGTGCATGTATGTATGTCTTCAGTTTTTAGATTTTGTTGCTCTGGATATTAAATTTATATTTTTACCATTTAAGAATATGATCAATTATTTCTTGACAACACTTTTCTCTGTGTGTGATTTTTTATATTGACATGATTTACATGTATCTCTAAATAATAACAATTATGCATAAATTCTTTACCATAAATATGCTTAAACATATTTTAGTCAATCCGTATTATATAAAAAAAGGCACCAACAATCAATACATGCATTATACAATAGGTATTAAGAATTAATAATAAAATAAACAATGAATAATGGTATTTCATTTTTAACCATCACGTCACTCAAAAATATGGTGACAAAAATGATGCTAAAACAACTAGGGTTATGATGATTATCAAAAAGGTCAAACTGTCTACAGCCGACATCTTGAAACCAAAAATATTGTCAATGCACCTGTAATTTCTTTCTCTGTGGATTCAGTGAATTATCATCATAAAAATTGCTTGATTTTGATATAAAAATGGAATGGAGAAAATGTTTACTCATAATAAAAAAAAGTAGTTATCTTGTTGGTTTTAGTTTAAAATTTATTATGTTAGCTTGACAGCTAGCGTTATATACTAAGATGTATTCAATGATTTGATGACAAATCCATATTGTGAGGCACTTATGCAAACAGCAAAGAACCCTCAAAATATGAAGTATATTCTCCCGTCCAGCCTTGATAAGATTAAAAAGAGATGTGTTGAGACAGACCCTTAATCAACATATGTAGTTCATGCAAGAACTGTACTTTCACAAATCAACTAAAACTGAAAAATTGTGACATACCACTGCAGAGTCCGGCAGAGCATTTGTATGTAACTTACGATGTGCAAGCAGAATGAATTTAAGTGTAGAATGATGTACCATAAGGACAAAACACAACTGTATGATCTATTCTAAATTTTTACAAGCTGAATTTCTTTTTTTAAGATACATGTAGCTGCCATCAAGATCAAGTAAACTAACAGGCAAAAGAAATTTATCACCTTGTTCAGTAGGTCCATAAAGAAAAACCAAGACAGATATTATCTATATGATGATTATTGTACTGAAAGGAATCATTTTCCAATGTCTTTACCAAAAAGGACTGCCGTGGGCCAAGCGAAAGAGACATGGAGTCAAAATTAAAAATTACACAAGCAGAGTCCCTTCAAAAGGTGCTTCTAAAGTCAAATCTTGGGACAAGAGATGTCCTCAGTAGCATGTGTGACCATCCCTTGCATCAATCCATGCCAAAACACGTCCCCTCATGGATGTCGTCAGTAGCTGGATGATGTCAGCAGGAATTCTGCGCCAAACATCCAACAAAACCTGTTCAAGCTGCTGTTGATTTCCTGGGGGAGGTATGCGTTGTTTCAGCTGTCGATCAAGATGATCCCAGAGATGCTCTATGGGATTCATATCTGGCGAATATGATGGCCAAGGCAATACACTGATGTTAACATTGCTGAGATAATCCTGAACAAGTCTGGCTGTATGAGATCCTTTTTTCATAAATCAAACAATATAAAAATGTTACTATTTTAATAAATACCTTGCTTTACTGTATCTGCTTTCCCATTCCCATCCCTGCTGTACTCGGACAGGAACGCTGGTATAGCATTAATAGCAGCTTGCTGGGAAAAACAAAATGTTTTGCAATATACTTTTAAATGTTTCATGACATTCAAGCACAAATAAAAATAGTAAACAAATGGGGAAACTGCATAGTTAAACAATACGATACACTTACTAAATAACTTTTGCATTTTTTCTCACTTCTAAAAGTGGATTCGAAACTTTGTTAAATATAGCAGAATTAATTGGCTTGCATATATAAATGGAATGGATCAGTATGATTCCATATAAGAGTTTTTAAAATGGGACAAAATTATCACTCTCTTAAAATATTGTTTATCCTATGTGATCGATACAAAATCTCTATCCGCTGCAGTGCATTACTGCAGATTAAATAACCAGCTAATTATATGTGGACGGACATAAGATTGGTGGATATAAATACAAAATATGTACTACCTGTACATCTGGTTCCTTGTGGTGTAGACAGTCATCAATGATTTTCTGCCAGTGATCTAAAAATCACGAACATCAATACTCGATTGGAAAGGTTAATTTACAACCATTAGATTAAGCTATAACTGCACTGATTGCATCCCATTGCCGTACATTTAAGATGGTTAGTCGATTTATTAGTAATGTCCCCAGTTTTATTAAAAATAGGTAATTGTTGTATGATTTGTTTTTATTAACCTACTAGTATATGTAATTAATCAGGTTGGCATATGGGTCATTTATCTCCTACAACACTGAATGATGATATTTAAAAGTTTTGTTAAGATTATCAACTGAATATTAGTAACCAATAAAAAAGTTTTAATTTGTTCCAAAATAATGGATTTTGTGAAATGAATAGTAATTTCAAAGAGGATGTGTATCATACAGACAAATTTAAAAAAACAAATTTACCAATGCTGGAATCCTTGTGGAAAGGCATCTTGGACAGCGACATCTTCTCAATCAAATGACTTACTGAAAGACGAGAATATGACATTTATAATATTTATGTATTTTTATGGGAATCATTCAATTTATCATACAATATTATAAAATGAAAAAAAACTATTAAAATGTGAAAAAAACACTTGAAAAGTAATTTTTCACTGGTTAAAAAAATAACTAAACATTTTCACAAAAAATGCATTGTCTAGTCTGATGACTAGCAATAGCATATAAGCAAATTTCACAATTAATACTTCACCAAATATTTTTGAGGTCACTGTGCCAGATCATCAAATACCATTTAAAAATCCAAACTCACTACCACAAACAAAGGTAAAGCAAGCTTGGGACACTTGAGAACAACTATGTGGATTATTATAAAACCATCTCTATGACTCTCGCAGTTTTTAAAATATTCTGTTCTTTAACTTTACCTGGGTTTACTAAAATTCCATTATCATGCACAATTTGTTGTTTTTAAAGTTAGAACACGACTCAGCTTCTATCAAATCATCAAGTGGTAAAAAAAATTTAATGTGCGACCTGATCATCATTATGTTCTCCATTTTATTATTATCAGATTCTTTACAGTTATAATTAATAGTATTAAAATGATAATATCCATTATAAAAAGGATTTTAAATAAACCATACTTATTTTTAAAATCTGTTATTGTTTGTTCTTGGGGAGAAATGTATATGCATTGTGTAACACTACTGTGTTAAGGAACGAGCCATCCCAAAGGTGCTCAGTGAATAAACAGACTTTTGACATGCTTAGAATTAAGGTAAATCTTCCAAAATTATACAATAAATAGAACACCTCTAGCGTTTTAATCAAATATAAATGGATATTTAACCTCATGAAGTCTGCTATTTTATATCACACATGCTAGGCTGGCACGATTCATACAACATGACTGCAGACGTCAATCAATGAAATATCCACCATATTTCACAAAAGCATGCAACTTAGTCAGAAACCATTCCTAAATCAATGGGTTGTTTTATCTACAAAAACTGTTCAAATCAATGATTTTTTTCATGATTTCAAATGTATCAAAAATATCCTTGCTACTAGAACATCCGATGGAGTGTCATGATACAAAATATGTAAACTATCTTCTGTAAAGTGTGTTGAGGGAGCATAAAAAAATTATCACTTAAAGGGACTTTGCTGATTCTGCAGCCATTGTAAGCATGCATGTCAACTCTTACGGATCACCCATAAGACTTTTTAAAGATTTTTTAGCATTTGACAGTCTTATGGGCTTAGGACAAATTCCTTACGGGTAACATGCATTTTCAAGTTTTTATTTTTTTCATTATTATTATTTTGACATGACTCGTTATCATCTAAGTAAGCCATCCTTCGTTGATTTTCATTGTCCTTTCATGAATCTGGAAACGCGTATTTTGTTATATTTATTTTGGATGAGAGATGCCACCTAGTGGATATATGTGCACTAATCAAAGTCTCATGCGATCTTTTGCGCACGCCACGCATGGGAAAGCAACTGTAAATTCACATCATATGCAAATTTTGAGTGGGACTGAGTCTCCAACCAAGATGCGCAAGAAATATGCCGGAACGTATCAGTCATCTTGGAATGGTCTATTCCAAGGAGTTATAATGAACAGCAAGCTAGGAAGCAATGACGCATGATGCACCATCTGTTATTGTGACATCAAAGTGGCCGCCTCCTGGGTTAACAGCGTGCGCGAGCACCTCAAGTCGAGCGACAGTTGAAATGTCCATAAGTGACCAGTGTTGGGGATCCAATTAAATTGTACTTGTTAATAGTCTTTATTTTAATTTTCATGTTGCCGTGAATTTAAAATCATCAGTTCCCCGTCCTTTTGCAGCTCATTTATGGATTTCTTATGGATTTTTGTCCCGTCTTACAGGTGTTGATCAGTAAAGACTAAGATCTATGGTCTTTTTAGGAAATTAGTATAGAATCTAACCATTATTTATATATTATTACAGTTTTTCCCCGATTCATATATCCAAAAGATCAAACAACAGAACCATGACTCACCAGCTTTTCGCATCAATTCACCACCAAGTCCTCGGAACAGCTTGGCATCATCGAGCTTAAAATTTTTATGTAAAAACACAATTAACTTCAGTTTATTAATGTAAGTTATAAGTTCAAGGGCCAAAACTGTCAAAAATTAGTAACAACATAAAAGTCAAACTTGATCTGTAACAGTACATGATAAAGCTACAAGTATACACAAATTTCAGCTCAATTTCTCAGGGCATTGTGAAAAAAAAAAACATCCAGAAAACTATATGTGGGACAGATGGACGGACAGACAGACAGACAGACAGACAGACAAGGATGGAGATGAAACCTATAGTCCCCTCCGTTAAAGACGAACCCAACACAAATGGCTTCCTTTTTTTAACATGTTATAGCACAAAACAATATTAACTTATATAACAGTGTTAAAAAGTATTGCTAGAAGCAAGTACAAGAACCCACCTTTTGGGGAATTTCTTTTAAACCAGAGATAGTGGAATCCAACAGGAAGTTTGTAATTTTCCTAAATGTAATATATAGTGCTATATAAAATATTTGTATTAATATACTACTCAACTTTTGCTTGGGATATACTAAATATATGTCATAAAAATAATTGGTGCACATCTTAAACTTGGGCAGCATGTGATTAATGAGACTATGTGGTTTGGATGTTCCATACATCACCATAGTAATACATGACTGAATTAGAATTGTCCTCCAACGAACACAATAAATGCATTAGTTTTACTTGACACATGGTTTTCAAAATATCCTTAGTGAAAGTTGAGTAGTTACAAAGTATATTTAACAAACAGTGACTGTCAGATCATTAAATGGATATCACATGATAAAATAATAATAATATAAAAAAGAAGAAAATTTGTTACAAAATGTAACTAGCAGGAATGTCCTTTGTTAAAAGTGTGGTGTATTCAAACCTTGTACATTGAAGCTAATAAGATTATATTGTAGAATCTTTTAAATGATTACTACCTTAAACTACTTTCATTAAATTTATATTCACATGGTCAGTGCCTTGTAGTGTTCATTATTTCAGCCTAAGTACATGTACCTAATTATTCTAAATAAAACTGAATTTATTTTGTAACACAGAATGCAAACTAAGAATAACAAAAATACATGACATTGTATGCTTTAAATTACTTTTTCTGGCCGTCTGCTATGAGAAACAAGGCATGGGTGATTTCTGCCACTGCTAGGATTGAACCATGTCGATGATAAAGATCAATGCTTGATGTCATTGCTATTAACTGTGGCATCACTGTAAAAATAAAAACAAATACTAAACAATGTTCCTCATCTTTTACAATAGAATATTACAGTTACCTTAAGTGTACAGTTCTTCATTTGTATAAATATTAATATAGAGAACCCAGTGATTATTTGTGTAATGATTAGATCAGAGACAAACATTCTTCATATGATAAAATAATGAAATATTTATAGATGACAGTTTAACTAAATACAGTAATTTGAGGTCGGATTTTGGCCATTTTCATTATGTAGCAGAAATCACACTTGAGCAATTAATGTAAACTATATGGCTTCTGACAAAACAGAAAATACCTTTTCAAGTGTGCTTGAAGTACTTGTTTTAGAACAGAAAGAAAGAAAGAAACGTTATTTAACGACGCACTCAACACATTTTATTTACGGTTATATGGCATCAGACATATGGCTAAGGACCACATAGATTTTGAGAGGAAACCTCCTGTCGCCTCACGGGCTACTCTTATGTAGATTAACAGCAAGGGATCTTTTATCTGCGCTTGCCACAGGAAGGATAGCACAAACCATGGCCTTTGTTGAACCAGTTATGGATCACTGGTCAGTGCAATTAGTTTACACCTACCCATTGAGCCTTGCGGAACTCACTAAGGGTTTGGAGTCGGTATTTGGATTAAAAATCCCATGCCTCGACTGGGATCTGAACCCAGTACCTACCAGCCTGTAGACCGATAGCTTAACGACAACACCACCGAGGCCAGTTGTTTTAGAACAGTGTGTGAATATAATGATTTCTACCATTATTTTGATTATTTTACATAACTGACTTATCGAATATCACAATTTATAGCACTATAAATATGGACTAGTAACTATTATGTCCGTACCTGTTTGTGCAAGATATTCTGGATCTTTGGGTGTGAGGTTATGCAGAGCCTTTGCTGCTAATAAGCGAATTGAACTGAAAAATTTAGATAAAATTCTTATGTACATAAATAGGTTAGGATTATGTGTGCCATTATACAAGTACTAATACCAGGGATTTATCCGGGCATTCTGTGGGTCCAAAAATAGTCCCATAACTAAAAACAAAGTGGCACTGAAATGTTCAATTTCTATGCTAAAAATGCACAATTATATATATACATACTGTAAACCGTATAATATTTCCGCAAATGTATACCTTAGCGGATGTTCGCGACGTGTAAATTTCGCGAAAGACCATTGACCATTGACCACTGACAGCTGCAAAAAATAAATGTGGATAAAGACAGCTCACTGTAATTGTTATAAAATTACTGTCTGTAAATCAATATTCCGCTGTCCTACATCAAGCAATTGTGCCTTGTATAGAGTCAATGGGGAAAAATAAACCGTTCATAACATTTGTTACCTACTTTTAAAACAAAATATCTGGTTATTTAATGCTAATTACAAAGACGGTATAGTATCACATGTCAGTCATATTGTTGGAAACCGGCACACAATAGCAGTGAAGTGAGAAAAGACAGTTAATTGCTCTCTGTATTAATCCTTTAATTGATACCAATCTACTGGTAATGACAAGCGGACGTTATCTGGCTGATCTTATTAGTATAGTCGTTTTTGATGCATTGCTGTTAATGCTACTGATTGATATGATACAAATAACATACAAAACAATTATGATCAGTTCGCTGTATATGCACTAATTTACACCGAAATACACAATTTTGACCACAAAATTGGTTCGTTTTAACATTTAATTCGCTATACATAGTTCTTTCTATACATTAAAATGTATTACTAATATATAGGGGAGAAAATCGGGACTTTACAATTAGTTCGTTCTAACCGGTAGTTTGTTATAAGCGTGTTCGTTCTAAAAGTACTTTACTGACGTGGCGTTAATAATGAAGATTTGTTAAGTTCTAATATTTGGTATAATAATAACATATTAATAGACAACAAAAACTATATTTTATAAACACTATATTGAAAAGGGTATATTATTTATACAAGATTTATTAGATAACGAAGGACGATACATGAACTTTGATACCTTCAAAGCAAAATATAACATAAGGTCAATTTTTTTAAGAATATACCTCGTTATTAATGGCTGTCAAATCCTTTATGCGTGATATAATAAATACAAATAACCAAATATTCGATTTAGGCAAAAATCCAATATTTCCATCGAATTTTTTATTTTTTTTAAAAGACCAATTGGGAAGTAAAATCTTTTACAAAGTACTAAATAAATCATCTATAGTTCCTACATCACAAAGAAAATATTCAGAAGAAGGGTGTGATTTTACCTCTTCATTATGGGCGAAATATTATAGTTTACCATTTTGCTTTTTAAAAGACCCAACGCTGTTATGGTTTCAGTACCAGATTTTACACAGAATTATACCAACAAATACCTTTTTACATAAAATAAAACTGATTGATTCTAGTATGTGTAACTTTTGTTCACATGAACCAGAAACACTGCAACATCTATTTTATGACTGTCCTAAAGTCGTTGAACTCTGGAGTATTATAGAAAAATGGTTATTAGAAAAAGGGGATTATACCCAGTTGAATAGGAACACGTACAGTCTTATTTGGAATTATAAATAGTAAACATATACAGTGGGCTCTTTCTAAACCGGATTCTGTGTAATCCGGATCTCTGTGTAAACCTGTCCATTTCTAAAGTCCCGCCCAGCTACCGTTAAACTCTTAGGTATAAATCTCTGCCTAATCCGGATTCTGTGTATTCCGGACTCCGGACCAAAAATCAAGAACGAAAGAACCGTTCATGTATTAATTACCTCTGTCTCCGCCGGTTTCGGATTTCCCGAGATGACAGGCCTCTTAATTAGTGAACAATGATAGCCAATTATCAAGGATCGGGACGCCGTCGCAAGATCAAATACAAAACGTAATCCCAGTAGTGTGAATATTACTCTAATTACGGTCGGCCGTTAGATCAGTCGGATTAAAATTAGTGTGTGTGTTGATACCTAACTAATTTCACTCTTACGAATTCGTTGAGTTGTTCATTCAAATGTCACTGCTGATCGCAAGTCGTCGATCATTCAAGAACCATAACTCTGGATGAACTCTGGCTAAACCGGTCCTCTGTATAAACCGGACTATTTCAACAGTACGAAGGGAGTCCGGTTTAGACAGAGTCCACTGTATTTGTAAACTGGTTAATTGTTAATGTAAAATATTACATATACAAATCAAAATTACAAAAGAGAACACTAACTGAAACTGGTATCAACAATTTTATTAACGGTAAGTTACAAATAGAAAAATACATATATTACAAAAACTGTTTACATACAGAATTCGACGACAAATGGGAACCATGGTTAAAAGTTCTAGAAGGCCACAACTGAGACACTTTTGTTAAGTGTATAATTTTAAGTATGACGCCAGTCAGTTTGGAAGTATATCTACAACTTCATTTTAAGTTTTCTCTTTTCAATCTTCTTTTTATTTCTTCCACTTTTGTCACTGCTCCTTTTTTATATATTATTATATTGTTTGCTAACTACCTTGTAAGGTAGTGAAATCTGGGCCCCAACTCTGACACTATCATAACATATTTCTGTGGCAATAAACTATTAAAAAAAACCCACAAAAAAACAATATATCAATTGGTTTTTGTGGTTTTTTTTTGTTTGTTTAAAAAAAAGAAAGAAAAAAGTACTTTACTGTATGTGATATTTTTCAGTATTCTATTACTGAACAATTTCTTCCAAGAAAACCACAGCCAAGACTAGGGCAGATGATGATACCACACATCACACAAACAATACTTTAAAAATGTTCAAGGTTAAACAAAAGTATTTATTACATTTTACAAGAATATTATATTTCTTTAATTTGTACACTTCTTTAAAATCCAAAGCTGCTCAAATTATTTAAAATTACTTTTACCATAATATTAAAAGAAATGTACCTGTCCCAGTGAGAGATCTTCATGTGAACGAGGTGGTCTATCAAAGACTTGGTATACTCTTCGAATTGAGCAATATAAACACTGGAATAGCGCAAAATAATATTCAAATATCAGCACTGTAACTAGGATATGAAACAAAAGTACTGCTTAAGAAATACATGTCCCTTTCCAGGCTCAAAACCCTTTTGTACCATTTACTTTTAAGTTGGTTTAAACAATATTTTATTTGTCAAAACAACATACTGGGATTGGTCAACAGGCTTAGCCTATATTAAGACCTCTCCCTACAATTTACATGTGGATATACATGTTTAGATACCACAGACTGTAGTAGATTTCGAGGAGGAAGAAAAGAAGAGGGGATAGAATGAAAGGTGTAGGTATAGTAAAATAGAAAATCAAAACATTTTCTTATTAAGAGCTATGGGGTAAATCACTATGAAAGTCATACTTGATCTATAATAGGAAACAAAAAATGGATACACAAAATTTCATCTCAACATCTTGAAGTACAAATAATCCTAAAGTTTGTTTTTATTTTCAAAGTTCAAGGGCCATAACTGTCAAACATAGGTAAGTCGCAATGAAAGTCAAAACTTGATCTGTAACACTGACAGTACATGATAAAGAGATAACAAAATGGACATCAGAATAGAGATGAAACCCATAGTCCCCTCTGGTTGGACCAATAGGGGACTAACAATATGAAATTGTTATTGTATTATCTGATTATTAGGGAGCTGGAAATGTCATCAATGTTTTCATTTCTTCGTTGAAAATACATTTTGAAAGTTCAAGTTTTGATTAATATTTTTCAAAAACCCACATGAAATTATCTCCCAGAGTGAAAATAAACCCACCCAAACAAAATAAAACCTATACCTGAGTTCTAGGTAACACGAAGTCCTCAATCCCACAGCAAAATAATCTGCCGTTGTCAAAATGTCAATGCCATGTGGAAATGTACCCTGAAATCACACACAAAAATATATTAAGCGTGAACTTAAGACTCGGGCTACCATGTCGTTACTGGAAAATGAAAAGCTAAATCAATTCAAACTGAAAGAGATAAATATTATGGAGATGTGGAGCATTAGTCTTAATTAATGCCATATTCCCTCAACATAACATTTTTTATTTCATTGAAAAACCTGTGCCTAAAAAAAAACATGTCTTTAATAATGTCTTGAGACTTTAAAAAAGTTAAAGTTAATGTTTGTTTAATGACATCACTAGAACAAACTGATTTATTAATCATAGGCTATTGGATGTCAAATATTTGGTTATTTTTGACATAATATCTTAAAGGAAACTCACTACATTTGTTCAGTAGTAGCAAGGGATTTTTTATATGCACCATGCCAGACAGAGAATCCTTTGATATACCAGTCATAGTGCACTGGTTAAAACAAGAAATAGCCAAATGGGCCCACTGGCAACAATTTATTCTAGACAGACAGGAGCTTTACCACAGGCCTATGTCCTTCCCCCACACACCCCACCAAAGACTTAGGCCATGATAATCCCACACATAGCAATGTTTGAGTGTGATGTCATTAAAGATACGAGTATAGACTTTTAAAGTTTATAAGCTAAATCCAGTGAGAGTTCTCGATAGCTTGGAACTGTTTCAGACAATAAGCTGCCTTTCCACTTTGCTGTGGTGTTACATGTGGTAAGCAGTTTTAAATCTACCACTAAAAATTGATGAAACTTTAACTGAATCAATGTCACAAACTAATCAGTTTCAGGTTAACCTATAGGTCACAGATCAATCAATTTCAATCTTGCTTTTTTCATTGGACCTGGTTATCACTTAGGAGCAGCCAGTCATATGTCTTTAAATTGTTATCGCACGAATATGTGTTAACAGTATCAAGGCTCACGCCAGAAGTGAGCACAAACTTCACTTTGACCAGCTTGACTTCACAGTGCCAGTCACTATAAGGTGAGTTCGGTTTCGCTTTTTAAAAAATAGCAACCACTTGCATTACACATAGTTATGGATGAATGGTGAAGAATTTGATGAACATTTATTCAAAAGATAAAAATTAGATGTTACTTGTCTGAGAGTTTGAAGTGATTCTGGTGCCATAAAATCATGTGACACTCAGTGTCAGTGACAGGCTCGTAGACTGACAGTCTAGCTTAAACAACACTTGTTTTTGGCACTAAAGGTAGGCCTAGATGTACTACTGACCGCTGAAGTGTGCAACTTTAATTCTGTTGTCAGGCATGTGTGCTAGAAATTGTACAAGTGTGGAGATCTAGACTATGGCGAGCAAATGTTTTAGGGAAGTGGGTTCATGCTTCACCAGAAAATATATCGAAATATACTTTGACGTGGAAAAACACCAGGAATGATGAACTAATTTCAAGCAGGCTTTTTCATAATGAATAAATTCAACAAACAAAGATGTTAAAATTATAAAATAATACAGGCAAACCTGTCCTAACAGCCACCTGTAATCAGCGGTCTCCTGCAGTAAGCGACCAGTTTTTCCCTAACAAAAGATTTTTAATGTAAATGCACTTGTTACCAAGTGTTCACTTGTCTAATGCACCTGGCAGCCACCTAAACTGGATCCCAAACAAGCAATCTTCACACTTGCACGGATAGCAGTACTCATTCAGTCCGACATCTTAAATTGTGACTGCGGAATGTATTTAACTGCTTCTGAGTAATCTAAGTTTGACGATGGCAGATTAATCCACTAGGACAATACTCTGCATGGTGTCGTAATTAAATGAAAACAGAAGACGTGTACTCATCAGATAATAATTGCAAACGGTTAAATTAGTGTTTTTCAGCTAAGCTACATTTCATTATTTCTGAAGATGGCGACATGAAAAGGTTATTTTTAGAAAACTTTAGAGTACACATCCATTAATTAATTAATTAGTATTGACAGTAAAAATGAAAAGAAATAGATTACATACAGTAAAAGTTGCATCTGTATTCAGCAGCCACTTGTCTTAAGTGGTTGCTTTTGACTACTCCTTATTGTTGCAGATTAAGACGGTTTGACTGTATACGGTTAATATAACTTCTTTTTGCATATTTTATTTTTTTAGATTAAAAATTCAAGTCTCCCTCCTGTTAAAAACTTCGCCCTCTCAAAGGTCTGAGAGAGAACTGACTTCGCTCCATGATTTTGACCTCACATGAGGCCCAAGTATGTGTTACATAAACTAACGAATAGTGTTCTCACCAATGGGAGTATAAGAAACCAAAATGACCAATTATGACTAACCTGTCTACCAACATTCTCCTGGAAAGCTGCTGATGCTGCTCGCCGCACATTAACTTCCCGGTCAAACACAGACACGACCAAAAGACCACTAAAATATAAATGTAACTGAAACATCTTTGCTAAAACAAAATCACCATATCATGCCCGACAATAAAAAACTTATGTTTCTAGAAATAACTCTGTTTTGTTGATTTTTCATTGATGACTTTAATTTGTGGAACTAAACAAATGGGTAAATCACCATGAAACTTAAACTTGATCTGTAATTATAGTACTTGGTAAAGCTATACACAAAGTTGCAGCTCATGATCTACAGGAATTGTGGAACACTATATGCGGGATAGATGGATGGACAGATGGACAGAGAGAAAACCAATAAGGGACTAATAATATAAAATCAGTTATAAAATGTTAAATTCTATACTGCATCAGTGTCTGCGCTTAACTTTTTTATTGAGTTGGCATCCGGGCAAGTGGTGACAGCACTTTCACTTGCCCAGCTCTATTTTCACTTGCCCGAATAATACTTTTATGTATTTATTAATTATTGATTTAAATTTTGCTTTTAAAAATCGGTCACCAGGCGGGCAACCTTACTGTAGGTTTTCAGATGCTCGTTGTCGTTTTCAGTCGCCGAGGGCGATCAGGTGACCGTAAACTTCGAACCCTGCTGCATTAGAATATAAAACATTGGAACAAATAATAAGAAGGAAATAAATACAAACCTCAGAAACATAAAATCATAATAAATAACAATTGTTTTATGGGTTTATTTTATAAATCCATTTGCTATATAGAAGCCGACAACTTTACATTTGAAAATTAAAACAAAAACTGGAGGAAGACTCTGAAGATTACTTTGCGAGTTTCTTCACATAAGGTACAATCTCTTCAGGGTCGTATGCCCGAGCGAAGGCCCAGCAGACATAGCATGCAGCGTCTCGAACATGTGCTCCCACGGAGAATGTACCACGCAGTTCATCATATACCAGAGACTTCAGAACCACCGGCACCACTGAAACATCGACAAATTAACCACACATGTCAGTTAATACAAACAATAAAGGCCCTATACTTAGAAACAACTGTACAGTTAGCAATGAATCGAAAAAATCAGGGTCATCAAAACAATGCTTGACTGAATAATGAATAGGCTAAGAGGAAAGTATAATCAATTTAATACAAATACGTAAGCCAACCATAATGTATCACGATATTAACAATTTCATAAAGGGTCGACATGAAAATATATTTTCTAAAATTAACCTTTTTTATTATCAATGCAATGAATATTTAATACTATTCAATTTTCATTTGTCACTTGTCAAAGAATGTGACAAGTGAAATATTTTTCACCGAGTACATAAACTTGTTAATAACTAACTCATTTATTATCCTCTATATGACTTACCATCTTGTAATCTATGTGGTAGTAACAGCCCACGTCTCCCAAGTTCAGCCAAAGCTAAGCAACCTAAATTAAAAGAAAAGTGTGTAAGAACACTAATCCATGATGGGCGATACATTTTATTCTTACAAATTCCGAATCACACATTATTACCCACCTGGTGAATGTCTGGATGTGGTGTACACATTTTATATATACCACCAGATGTGTATTAGTTGCTAAATGATGTCATTTGTAGGGCTCGAACAGCAGCACCGACAGCAATTGTCGTCGTTGAGATATAAATTGCTGTCATTTAAGCTCCTCAACCTGGTGTATGTTATTTGCCAATATTTAACATTTGTACATTTAAAAGATGTCTACATAAAACAAGATAGCCTTTCAGTCCAGTTTATTTGCAGCAAATTTCATTTCTAAAAAATCTGCCATATGCATGCTCAAAATTGCCATCAGTGGACTGTTTCACCCATGGCAATTCTTTTACAAATTGCAGTGGGAGATAAAGTTCGAGTCTTGCATTTCGGTAAGTCATGTCATTTTCCCTCATGCATGCTCATGTTTCGTTTAGTAATGTTGGAAGAAACTGCTAAATTTTTCATTATTTGATGGTGGGTAATAAATAAAATACCACACTCCTTTTCGCAAAATAACATTTTAACATACTTTGTGAGAACTTTTCATGATAACTGACCTCGTGTTTGTTCGGCCAGATATTAACTCATACAGTATCCTATATCAGTGTTCTCCAACCCCAGTAAGTGGCTTGTACACCCGCCAAGCTGAGAATTTGTGCCGCCTAGCTGAAGATTTTTGCAAACGGGTCCGCCAAGCTGATAAAAAATGCTGCCATGTCTAAAATCAATCCACTATGACAGAAAAAAAACTTCCGTGAGTTCTATTCACCTATCGCTATATATAGCCTGTACTTGGACTATATAATAATAATATTCTAATTCAACACATTTGTAAGAAAGAATCTGATTGGATCCCTGCAAAAGATTTCAGGCGGTAAAATCACCGATTACCGGTCGCAAATTTTCTGGCAGAAATACGTCATAGGTTAAGTGAGGAACAGGGTTGTTTTGTAATGACGTCATAAAGACAATTTCTGTAGTGTTCATATTACGTACAGAAGTCGTTAAATACTGAGAAGGTTTTTATGTCAGAAATGAACATATTATTCTTTATCTAATCATGAGAGCAAATTAAATATGTTAAATTACACATCTATGTTTGAGCCGCAAACTGTCCATCGTCTGTTAATGGGATACATAATGACGTCACCAGCTGGCTGTTGGCATGTTGAAAACCATAAATCGAGAATAATATTTTAAGCAATGAAAGACGTCAAAATACTATCCCCAGATGCCAGGAAATCGCATCTATATTAGCTTTTATTTTCAAAAATTTCCAGATGAGATTAGCCCACTGGCAGCACACATTTAGGCCTATGATCATCTAGGCCCTACCACTTCAGCGTGACCGGTGCGGCAGATCATGAGATAGATTATGGTTCAACTATTAAATGCCAGAAAAAAAGCACCTTTTGTGACTTAAGTTTTACCAAAAAAATTGGTGCAAGAGGGGGCAATCCCCTCTCGAGCTCACCCCCACACACACACACACACACCTCCACCCGCCAACCTGGTCGTATAAAACTTGGAGAACACTGCTATATATATCACGTATTTAGGCACCACACCACCATTTGTCGTGTCGTTACTAGCTGTAGCAGCTTGATACAGTCTGGTTTAGGAAATAGGTACTCATTAGAAAAATAATAATAAATAGAAATATTTAGTTTTCAAAGTTTCCTTTGATGATTACAGGTAGATTGACCTTTGTAGTAATTAAATGACCCAGTATTTGTACATTATTTGGTATTGTCATTACTAAGGAAAAGCATTTGTAAGTGTGCTGTGCAGTCAGATGGAAATGGGTGCATAATAGCAAAATGAGATGGGGCCCCGACATTTGGATGGCTAATTAAAAAAAATTGTGGTCAACCCATATTGATTTTTTACGTGCCAGTCGACAAGTGACTGTAGGTTCAAAAATTGGTAGTCACTTAATCCTTGCGATATCATGCTATTTTTGACACAATTTAATCCAAGGCAATATTAGCATGTAGATCCATTGGAAAATAAATGGTGGTGCACAACCTTTACGGTCAAGTTTTGTCTTATGAAGCAATTTAATTTTTGTCTAAATGATTTCCTACAAATATATATTAAGTGGTACATATTTAAACTTCATTAAATTAAAATTAATTGTTGAGATGCATACCACCATGCCAAGCACCATCCGTTTCTTGCAGACTGAAAAGTTCCAACACAGAGCCTACAACTTCATCACCAAGTGCTTTGGGGAGTCTTCCTGTAATTCGGCCAATCCTAAAACATGAATAACATAAATATGCAACATTACTATACTGGAGTAAAATGTGTTATAACTACCACTACACTGGGGCTGGATATGCTCACATTTTGCAACTATGTGGCATCAATGATTGGTCATTCATTCAAAGAGTTCATCTCTTAACAAATGTTTTAGTGTCCAATGAGAGGTTCAGATTCATTTCACTAGTCTAAGGTCGAAAACACACCGAAGTTGGGTCTGCGTCTGACAAGTAGAAAAACCCCATTGAATCGAACGTGCTGGTGTGTACTATCGATCTGCAACAGACCATATAGAGCATCATGATGTGCTATATTTTTACTTTGCCAGACTGGCAGTTGCACAATGTTCGAGCTTTACTTTTTAATTTTTCTTAATAAACAGTAGGAAAGATATATATTAATCAATATGGAATTCTCATAATTATTGTTGGTGTGTACAGAAAGAAATATTTAGATATGAATGTAGCCAAATAAATGACATATATTAATAACAATTAACAGTTATAAAGTAAAAAGTAAATTTTGTTTTATTTAACGATGCTACTAGTTTGTTTGTTTGTTTAACGACGCACTCAACACATTAGAATTACGGTTATATCGGTGTTGGACATATGGTTAGATCGAGAAAAAACCCCAGTGGTTACCTGACGGAGATCGATCCTAGACCGACCGTGCATCAGGCGGGCACTGTACCACTGGGCTATGCTGCCCGCCGATGCTACTAGAGCACATTGATTTTTTATCTTATCATTGGCTATTGGACGTCAAACATATGGTCATTCCAACACCTTTTTACTTTTTAGAGGAAACCTGCTGTGGCCACTCTTTTACGATAAGCAGCAAGGGATCTTTTATTTGCGCTTCCCACAGGCAGGATAGCACAAACCATGGCCTATGGATCACTGGTCGGTTCAAGTGGTTTACACACCTACTCACTGAGCCTTGCAGAGCACTCACTCAGGGTTTGGAGTCAGTATTTGGATTAATAATTCCATGCCTCAACTGGGATCTGAACCCAGTACCTACCAGCCTGTAGTCCGATGGCTTAACCACTGTGCCAACAAGGCCGGTCAATTAACAATTATAGACCCAAACGTTAAAATACACCAAACATCGTGTTCTTTTTTACCACACTTGCCAGACTCAGACTGCAGATTTCCTACAGCCACAGTAAGAAGAATGTACATTCCTGGAAAGTGGCAGTTGTTCTATAGATGAAGTACATGGCGGAGAATCATGAACGCAGTCACAACATTGTCAAAACGTCCTTTTGACACAGTCTTGTGCAGATTTGATTTTGAAAATGCTAATGGTTTTCTTGTCCAGATTATGTAGAAAACATTTTAGTTCAATATTATACAATTATAAATCTGACTAGTATATAACCACATACCCTTTAGCCGCTGACCATCTTACAACAGTATCTTTGTCACGCAGTCCACCCAGCAGATGTTCTGTAATTTAAAAACAAACAATAAAATTACATGTCATTTCAGTTTTAAGTAATACAATAATTAATGAAGAAGATACAACCCTTAGAATAAGTCACAAATGATCGGTTAGGTCATGCACTGGATATCAATTTTAGTTGCCCCCTAATCAAAACTTACATCCTTCATTTTCATGAACCGGCCTCGGTGGCGTAATGGTTAGGCCATCGGTCTACAGGCTGGTAGGTACTGGGTTTGGATTCCAGTCGAGGCATAGGATTTTTAATACAAATACCAACTCCAAATCCTGAGTGAGTGCTCCGCAAGGCTCAGTGTAGGTGTAAACCACTTGCACCAACCAGTGATCCATAACTGGCTCAACAAAGGCCATTGTTTGTGCTATCCTGCCTGTGGGAAACACAAATAAAAGATCCCTTGCTGATAATCGAAAATAGTTCATGAAGTGGCTACAGCGGGTTTCCTCTCGAACTCTGGTGTGGTCCATAACCATATAACCGTAAATAAAATGTTTTGAGTGTGTCGTTAAATAAAGCATTTCTTTTATTCATCTTCATGGGCGATACTTGCGTCTAGACGGCGACTCCGACCATCTAGACGGCATCTAGACTGTCGGGAAAAAATTGAAAAATTCCTGTTAGACGGTTGATCAGCGGTCAATGCGAATGTGCACGAGCTACTTGACCTTTTTCTTGTTGTCAGTTGCAGCTATGGTTGTCAGTTACACTACGTAGCAGTTTACACTAACTTATGAATTTAAAAAATATATATAAGTTCATGTTGTTTTTTTTTCTTTTTTTTACTTTTTTTTCTTTCTTTCTTTCGTTTTTTTTGCTTTTTTGTTTTGCGATATTACAATAAAAAAACCAATAAAAAGGAGTGTATGGAGAAGGGAGAGTTCGGTTTACTAACAAAAGACATGAAATCGAGAAAACAATGGTAGGGTAGGGGAGAAAAAAATAAACTTGGTTTTGCGTATGTGATATTTGACACAGCAGGGAAGTTCATTTCATTGTAAGGGGAGGTTTTTATGTTTACTGTATTTAAAAAAAGTAAAATAAATAATAACGAAAAAAGAAAGTGAAAACAAAATAAAAATGTTTTCAAAAGGATAGTGGTGGAGGGGATACTGCGAGTTAAGATGGGAAATTATAAATATATAAATATTTAAAAATAATGTTTTATTTTGCCTACGTGACGATTGTCACGGGCAGCTATGGATGTTGTCTTATTTGTCGGAGGGGAGGTTTACAGGTCCATAGGAACAATATCTGGGGGAGCATGCACAACTTCTAGCGGGGAGTTTCAGCATCCATAGTGTGCAGACAGCACACAAGTGTCATATTAATGTTCGTCCTCGAGTACAAGCGGGGTGGGCAGTAAAACACACACACACACACGGTCCACCCTCATTTCCCACGCAGTGATGTAGGCAGGATTTTATATTTGGGGTGGGGAGGGGTACCTGACATCCAAGCAAACAATGATATCGAGTAGTGGGAACCTTTTTAATGTTATTAATAAGCGAACATGTAAATATTTCCCGGGATTGGGGGGAGGGGCCCCCTCTGGCTACGCCACTGTTCTCACGGGCCTGTGATGTCGAATCTGTTCGCCCGTGGTAGAGTTATTATTATGTTTTTTTAGGTTTCACCAATAAAATACATTACATATATGCTATTTGACCCTATTAGTATGTTTTGGGGTCTTCGTTAAATGTGTCAAGTCTGTTTCAACTTGCCCAGTGTCCGTGTTGTTGTCTCCTACAGTGATTTTAAATTTCATATTAAAAAATATATCTTTTCGACTTGGCAAGATGATTTGGGACGGTGCGGTTGCAAACAAACTTAATTCTGTCACGCCAGTCCTGGGAGTGGCAGTCATCGTACAGGCGATGCAGGAAGGATGACGTAGTCTCGCATCGTGGATACATATTTGACGCATTCATATATTTAAAAAAGGCCGAATCTACCAACAATCGCTAATCTGCGAGCTGCTTTATTAAATAAATGTGTTGCTGTGATTTCCAAAATGAACATGGGCACAGGTTTTATCTGGAGCTGTTGTTGTTGCAGATGTATTCTCTCTATCATCCATTTACCTTTTCTTCCACTAATTGTACCACTATTACCGGTATATGTTTACCGCCGCTTTGACCAATGACCCAACGATCGCGGGTTACATGTCGTTTACGAACTTTAAAACACAAATGTGTGCTGGCGTGATGTCCAAAAGGAACATGGCTACAGGTTTTATCTGGAGCTGTTGTTGCAGATGTATTCCCTCTATCACCCATTTACCTTTTCCTAGACTAATTGTACCAATATTACCTGTAAACGTGTACCGCCGATTTGATCAACGATCCAACGATCGCGGGTTGCATGTCGTTTACGAACTTTATTACATAAATGTGTGCTGACGTGACTTCCAAAAGGAACTTCGGTACATGAGCTGTTTGTATTACAGCTGTGTGTATATTTTCGTATTCTAGGGCTGTCGTTGTAGATATCTCTCTACTGTTGTTGTTTTTTGTTTTTTGTTTTTTGGTGTGTGTGTGTGTGTGTGTGTGTTACAATTTGATTAGGGAAAATACTCCGGGTTTTTTAGGTTGTTTTTTGTTTAGTTTTTGCTTTTCTTATGTCAAAAATAGTTATATGCTAATTTTATCCATTCAATTTGATTTGGGAAAACACCCCATAATGAAAAATGCCTTTTTTTCTCTTTTTTTCACCAGTAGTCATATAAGCAAACTAGTGTGTTTATACCGCCAACTTTACAAACGATCGCCGGTCTGCGATACGCTTTGTTACATAAACATGTGTTTACGTGATTTGCAAAAGGAACTTACGTTACAGGTTTATCTGAAGCTGTTTATTTTGCATGTGTATTCTCCACTAGTTGTACCAATATCATTATACCGCCGATTTGACCAACTATCACGAGTCGTTTCGTCTGCGAGCTGCATGATTTCCAAAAGGAACTTGGATATAGGCTGTATCTAGTGCTGTTCTTGTTGCGGACCCGGTATAGTCCCCATTAATTTGATCCATACAATATTATTTTCGGAAAACTTCTGAAGATTTATTTCATCCACGAAAAATCTTTTACTGGTTTATATTTTGATTTGATTTTCTTCTCTTTTTTTTCAGGCGTTACAGTAAGTACAAAAATTAAATAATAAAAGACTACGAAGACGAATCTGGTATATTTTGGGTACAATTCCATGTCATACCCATTTTCATCCAACGTTATATTATTATCAATGGAATAAATGTTAATAACCGACCTAATAGTCCTCATTCTCCCACTTTTCCAGTTACTCTGTTCAGAAGGTCGGAAATGTGACATTTTAACACCTGAAATTCAAACTTTTCTTAGTGAAGCAGGTTCAGACTGTGAAATACATTTATTTTCATCTCCTAGGCCACTGAACCGACACCATAAAATATCTCCACTTCAATTTTATTTATAGATATGCCTACCCCCCTACATGATAGTACATACCCATACCTTAGTAGCTGGAACGAGACATATTCCCACTTGTCTTTATGTTATAGTCTGCACATGTACATGTATGCAGGTGTACGTACATGCGTTCTTACCATCTCTCCATACAGACCGCCAAAGCAAGTACAGAGCTACACAGCAAAGAGCCATAAA
>JAECMU010082378.1:0-10470 GCA_016106625.1 Dracogyra subfuscus
ATAATATTTCATAATTACAACATGGTTACGGTATAAAATATTGTACTAATTTTGCGCTAACACTGAATTCACGTTCTGCGGCATGGTCATTGTTTCCTTCGGCAAAGGCAATAACCTTAAGCTTGGATGCTGCATCATAAGAATTCCGTTTACGTTTCGGTATGATTGTTAATTAAAAATATTGTGGCAGTGAAAAAAGGTATACAAATAGCTGTGACGATCGACAAATTAATAAAGTAATGTTTTATGTATATATAAATTATATCCAAATTAGTTCGTGTAATCGATTACTGCACCAATAAAACAGTCGGTGTTGCCTAATTAATATTCATTAGGTTTGTACGTAATTGACTACTGTGCCAATGAAACAAGCAGGTTTTGCTTATTTAATATTCATTAGGGTGGCCTCGTTTTCATTGGTGTCGGAATCACACAAGGTCGGTAACTATTGTTTCGGGAGCAGGAAGTTACATAAGCCGCGAGTTGTTCCTACAGGTCCCATCTTACCACTGGTCGAGTATTAAAACAAAGATCGATTTGCTTGAGTTGTTTTAACATTAACAACACACCGACTTCACTAGGTTCAAGTTTACTGGATTATGACCACACATCATTATCTGTGGATCGTATTGTAAGCCGCCTAATTAACCTCTACTCGTCTCTTTTCGACTTTTGGTTCAGACATGGGTGTGTTTACCGATACCTAGCGGCTTTGTAAAAACAACAATAACGGATCGCAAGAATCAAATAATGTTTTATTACAATAATAAATATTAAAGGTAAGCACATGTAGTACTGTTGTGAGTTTGAAGCTACTATGAGATGAGATCGTAATTTATAAACAAACCCATGATAGACTTGCAAAACGTCATTTACGACATGCCGGGGAATTTTTTGTAAAAAAAATTTCTTTAGTTCACTCTCTTATAAGTCGACCCCCTGGCTATTTGCAGAAAATGTTGGTGTAAATAATTTGACTTATAGGCGAAGATATACGGTACTTTAGTATTTGGAGTTGAGTCCCTTTGACAAGCCACGCCCTCACTTGCTATCTACATTAACCACGCCTCCTCAAATAATGTAATGGCGGATTTAATCATTGCAGCGACGAACAAAGTTTAAAAAAAACGTTTATGAAAAGATTGACATTATATGATAAAAAGATTATTATCCTCGTGTTTTTCGGCATCGTCAATATCATATATTAGGAATAAAAATTATGTATTACACAATATTAAAACGTATCGCTAATGTCGCGATGCATATTTTTGACAGTATTAAATTTTGAAGATCGTCCTTAACCCCCAAATATTCCACTGATAACATGTTAAATCTATCACTGTAATGAACTATTTACCTAGGTGTAGATTCCAAGTTTCATCAAATATTTTCTTTTTTGCAACCCTCCAATTAGGAGCACAGCTTTTACGTGGTAAAACGGCTGTTCAGATATCCACCCACCGATAGACACCATAACATTATGACGTTGAGCTCTTAATAGGTTACGAAGGGGGCGTCTAAACTTAGACTGGATTCATGAAGCGTAATTGCGATGTCTACTAGAATAGTTTTTAAAAATTATACCTACATGTGTATCTTTCTTACAAATTAATTTAATAATCATTCAGCCCTCGAAATTTGTGGTGGCAATCGGCAATGCCGTCGCGAAAGCTATAGCCAACTTGATTTGCGACAGCATCTCATTGCCGTCGCAAATCTGTGAGTAGTGAAGTGTCTATAGGCATTTCTCTCTGAATTCTGTCCAATTACAGGTCCCAGAAAAAAGCATACATTCATTATTGTGCGTAGCTCACTTTCCTCAATTAATATAAATTGGTTTATTCCAGTATAGAAGCTTATGTAGCAAACTTGTCCGAATTTCAAGGGCTGATCATTGGCTATTGGATGTTAATCTTTTGCAAATTTTCAGTGTTAATGAAAAAACCAGCTACATTGTTTTTTGTTAGTAGCAAAGGATCTTTTACATGCACCATCCAACAGACAAGATAGCACATACCACAGCTTTTTAAATACCAGTCATGGTGCACTGGCTGGAACGTGAAAAGCCTTATAAATCAACTGATAGGAATCGACCCAAGACTGACCACGCATCAAGCAGGGCTCGCGCTGTCGTTCGCCAATTGCGAATATTAAAAAATATTTGCGAAAGAATTTTCATTTTGGCGAATTCTTTTGCGAAAGAATTCTATTCTAACATTTGTAACCGATTCTGTGGATTGCTCCGCCTAGCTGATATATTTGGCGCCAATTGCAAGTCCACGTGAACAGTCTATTTTTCTTCCACCCCCACCCCCCCCCCGTGATTGTCGTAAACAGAAATAATAAAAATTAAAAAAATTAATCCCGGTTAATTACCATTGTTAACTCTTCAAACAAATTAACCGCTAATCAGTGCACCGGGTTTCTGACTCTTACCTTGATTTCCAAAAGCGTATTTACTATTATTTATGAATAGAAAAAACGTAATGAGAATATTTGAGCACTGATATGAGTAAAAAATATTTGGCGAATATATATTGAAATTGGCGAAAGAATTTGCAGATTGGCGAATTTTTTGGCGAACATAAATTGTAACCCAGGGCTAGCCCTGATCAAGCAAGTTCTGTAACACTGGGCTCCATCCTGCCTTTAAACCTTAAGTTGTACTTAAACCCAAACAACCATCAAGAATGGTTTGAAGATTGATGAGAGAAAAATAGCTTTACCCTTTCTTTCATGTCGTCCTTTCTCGTCCAGCACACTGCCTGATGCAACAGGCTCAGTTACGACAGAGGTTTCTGACAATTGTCTTTCAACAGCAGAAACATTTGACGACCGCATTCCAACTGATGCAGACGACTGTATTCCATGACCTGGCACAGTTGGCAGTTGAATTCTATCTTCCAATCTTTGTACAGATTCATTTAGCATCACGGTGTCTGGATGATTTCTATCAGTGTAAGGCAATGCTGATGAAAAGCTACTTTCTGTACAAGATGTAGCTCTTTCAGACATGCTACCTGCTGAAATAAAGAATAGATACTTTTAAAATGGATACCAATATAGAAACCTTCGAAAACAAATGATTGGAAAATTGGGTATATTTCAGTCTTTACAAGCCATCTCAAAAGCAATTAAAACCATTTTGTTAGTGCACAAATTACACATTATAAAATGAAAAAACGTTAATTCAAAATATTTCTTGCAATTTAACTCATGCCAGTAGTTTGTTTGACTGTTCTAACTTACAAAAAGCATGGGGAAAAAAAGCAAAGAAACAATTAGAAAATAAACAGGATTGCTGAATTATGTATTTTCGGTGAAATTATCTGTACGCTCTGTCAGTTGTAGATTCATCTGAGAAGATGCGATATTATACGATAGGAGAGAAGGTATAAAAAGAAAGGATATGTTTTATTAAACGACGCACACAACACATTTTATTTTATGGATATGTGGCACTGGATACATGGTTAAGGACCACAAAGATATTGAGGGAAGAAACCTGCTGTCACCATTTCATAGGCTACTCTTTTTGATTAGCAGTAAAGGATCTTTTATATGCTCCATAGAATGCTGATTTTACATTTTTGAGGTGGAAACCATAACTTACATAACAATGCTGGGCATGAAGAATAATGCCAATATAATAGTTTTTTTAGTTTTGTTTTTTAGATTTAACAAAGTAATTTACCAAAATATGTTGGGTCTCCATGACCTGGGGAGGGTAACTGAGAAAACTGTTCTCTGGAAGAGCCGATGGGATTCTGTACTGATGTATTTGTACTGGACGGCACAAATAACCTGGTGGGAGAGGATCTCTCACTCGATGCAGATGGCAGGATGGAGTTTGGCTGTACTGCTGGCATATATGGGCCCTGAAATAGCAAACGTAATGTATGCACATCAAATTTACACAATTTACCTTTATCAGAAATTATAATCTTTTTTTCTTCAAGGTACAAACAGTAACGGATATAGCAAATTTGTTGCACTTTGACAAAAGCCCTAACTCTGCGAAAAATTAGAACACCGTCATAAAGTCCAACAACAACAGAACATGATATAGGTTATTAAAAATGCCAGCTCAAAATCTTGAGACAGAGGGCAAAACTGCCAGTCACCAGGTCGCCAAATGTGTGTCTAAAGTCCTGTTTGGAGACTTTAAATATATTTATTTATTTCTACAACATATGAACCAATATTAATAAATGCATTGCAAACTGTTTTCCCACATTAAAATCTTGCTCATGGTTAGCAAAAGTAAATGTATCAGCATAGAGTAATTTGTCAACATAATTAAATGTTTTTAGTTATTTATAATACACCTGAAATATGAATATTACATGTTTGGGCTACATAAAGCAAGATCAGATCACTGAAAATGAAAATTTAGTAGCCCAGATATTTTACTTTTTTGGGCCACAATACTTTTCTGCTGAGTTTCGAGCCCTGTTGAGGCATGGCACAAAAAACCTCCCGAATACATGTGAGACAGCTGGACATATAATCCCCTCCAGCAGGGCTTACTAATATTAAAATGGGCTTGAAATAATACAAGTTTATTAATACATTTATTGTTTTACATTCAATACATTCCGTAATCAAAATTAATATTTCTTTAAAATGGAGAGAAAAGCAAGTTTAAGCAAAATTTCCATTTAAATAAAGAAATCAAGAGGTAATTATCAGTTTTCTATTTTGTTTTTTCTTTTACAAAGTTTCTGATTAGTATATTTGTTACATAGACAAAATAACTATCAAGTTGTAAACTGAATTGGTTAAATTAGCAAGCAAAGTGTTTAAAATTATTCTGTACAAGTAACAAATTTTAACAATTTATTAGCCAACAATTATATTATTATTAACAATACATTTATATACTGACACACTTTGAAAACGCAATTTTATTTTAATGTGACTTTAAAAATATGTAATAAATATGTATGAAAGTGTTACTGTGACATGCTAAGATGCATATACACATGAGTTTTTTTTCATGCAATTCGACACAAATGCTGAAAACACAAAATCTGGTGTAAAACTGTAAATGGGCGCAGTATGTTTACATTACTTTGCACGTGCAAACCGTGTACGTTGGACACATAAAAGGCCCAGGTTGATTGTTGGAAACGACATTGTGAAACAATGCCAAGACTGTAATGTTCAGAGGGGAATGATCATTGGCGAAATGTCGCAACAACGGGTAGCTAGGTTTTTCCAAGTGCACCCTTCAACAATTTTAAGGTTAACAGAGCGATATAACCAGACTGGTAGTGTTCTTGATCGTCCTCGACCAGGCCAACGTCCGGTTACAACCCTGACAGATAAGGAGAAACCATCTACGTAACCGCTTCTTGTCAGCTGCAACAACAGCCAGAAACAATAGGATATCATAGGAGACAAATCAGTGTCATGGTATGGGGTGCCATAAACGCTAATTTCAGAAGTGATCTTGTGGTTATTGGTGGTGTTCTAACAGCACAACGGTACATCGATGAGGTTTTAAGACACGTAGTCCAACATCTCCTACATCGTCCAAGGCGACCGCGTTTATCTTTGATATTACACACTGCGAGAGTAACACAAAACTTCTTACATCAAGCTGGCATTGATGTTCTTGACTGGCCGCCGGTATCTCCTGATTTAAATCCGATTTAACACCTGTGGGATGAACTTGGGAGGCGGGTCCGTCAACGACACCCACCACAAACTAATGTCGCTCAGCTGACTGCGGCCTTACGACAAGAGTGGCAAAACATTCCACAAGTAACCGTTAGATGCCTCTGTCAGTCAGTGACCCGACGCCTTAGAGCATGTGTTCATACAAGATACTAACAATTATTCATTTCACCACTTTAATCAATGTTATTTTGATATAAAAATAAACTACAATTATTCATTCACCACTTTAATCAATGTTATTTTGATATAAAAATAAACTACAAACAAAATCGTTTTTAATTCTTTTTTCATCATTGAACTTTCAATTGCGTTTTCGAAGTGTGTCAGTATATTATTGTACATAGGGCTTTCTGCGAAAACAACATAACATTATAATTGTCAAGTCCGCAAATTTATGCAATAGCTGATATGTGTATACAGTGACCCATTTGGCACACAGAAAAATAATTCCCAGTTCCAGCACATTCGTTTTTTTCTGCCTTCAAGCTCCATATCAAACCTATTCACTTTGTCAATTCCCCCCCCACCCAACCGCCCCGATTCCATGCCCCTCTAAGGCAATCATTGCAGTGCCTCTCCTGATAATGTTAAAAACTGTTTTTAAATGTTTAAAGTTTAACCATACCATTAGTGCATTCTGACAAACATAATTGTGTAGTATTTCAATGGAAACCATAAATGTTTTATTAGCAGCAATAGATCTTTCATAAAAGCACTTCCCAACAGACAGGACAGCACCCACCATGACTTTTAGTGATATAATAGCTTCACACCGTAGCCTTTTACAACCCAGGGGACAATATTTCCCAATCTTTGGTAATTGGAAGTCTGTTTACGTGAGTTTTACTTAGGTAAACACATTTTCGGTTACGTGAATATAGTTCTTGTAACCAATGAGTTGGGCCTACTTAATCCTAAAACATTTGAACTACGGTTCTGTGCTACATTGGTGGTTCAAATGTATTTAAAAACAAACTGATTTTCACTTTTCATTACTGATGTACAGTATGGTACATTTAATATTAGAATGTCATTGTTCACCATGTAAAAGACTGGCGGGTCTCGTGATTTTAAAGTTGCATAACTGACACGTTAACAGGGTTCGCACTTAACGGTCGCCTGATCGCCCGTGGCGACTGAAAATGACGATGGGCGACTGAAAACCCACAGTGAGGTTGCCCACCTGGCGACCGATTTTTAAAAGCAAAATTTAAATCAATAATTAATAAATAAATAAAAGTATTATTCGGGCAAGTGAAACTAGAACATGGCAAGTGAAAAGTGCTGTCACCACTTGCCCGGATGCCAACTCAATAAAAATGTTAAGCGCAGACACTGCGTCAACAGAACAATGATTCTCGTGAAATATTGTGCTCTGTTTAACTCAAGCATCTTAGATAAGCTAGATCCTTTTTTTTGTTTTGTTTAACACCACCAGAACATACAGATTTATTAATCAGTGACTACTGGATGCCAAATGTGGTAATTCAAGTCTTAGAGAGAAACATGCTGAATTTGTTCATTAGTTGCACAGGATGTTATATGCACCATCTCACAGACAGGATATCACATATCAGTGTCCTTTATATACCATGATTTAATTGACTAAAAACATCCCCTTATTCATTTCTACTAATGTTAAATATGTTACCTTTTGAATGACATTTGTTGTGTTGTTGAATTGTTTTTTTAATGTACATTTAATTAAATTGGAATTGAAGATGAGTTTTTATTTTATTTTGAGGTTATTAGGCATATGGGGATAACATGTAACGAGGAAGGATACAGTGGATAGAATTTTACGCCACTGAAGGAGAACATGATACTGGGGATAATAACATCTTCCGACACGAAGGCATGTATTACCTATTTACCACATCGTGACGTGAGATAAATGTACGAGCAAGTATGATAACGAATACAAACAGTTAATAAAAAATGAATGGTAATGTTGAATTCTATTTTACTTTTTTGGTTATAGTATACCACAAAATAATGTTAAGAAACAATTACAATGTCAAAGAAATAACGTAATGTTTGAAAAAAATATGCTGTCATCGAGTGTGGACGAATTGTTCAGTGGACAAACTGTCTGGAAAGCGCTTTACCACTGGGCTACGTCCCACTAAATTCTGCCCCAAACCTATTAAATCAGTAACTTAATAAAATAATATTCTAAATATTCTGCCAATATAATTAGAATGTCATAATTACTGAAACATCCTCTTCACTTTCAAGAAAACCTGTTGTCTCCTTTGCATCTTCAGATTCTTTTGATTTTTTCCTTGAGCCAGTGGACATAAAATCTGTTAGCCATGAAGGTGCAAGCAGGTCTTTAACAGTATCTTTCACTTTCCCCAACAATGACTGAAAACATAAGCGAACATTTTACAGTAATTACAAGTGTTTGTCTCAAGATTTTAATTCAAGAGCAAAATAGGATATAAACTGTACCACCAAAGGGTCCTAGGGTGTGAAAATGCTAGGGGTATCTAGGAAGAATGCTTCTCAATAAATGTTCTTTTGAAAATGTTGCTTTTAGATAATAGATGCACTCCGATTATGGTCAATATGGTCAATATTTTGTACTTGTCAGTCACCGGTGAACAAAAGTTAACTCTCCATACAGATCCCTGATTTATGCACAGTGTAGTTTCAAAGCATGCACTGGCATAACATTCTTTTAGAGAAAAATGTTTATTTATGTAGATGTTCGGAAATGGGTAGCGTTCGGATTTACAGAACTGTATGATACAAGTAAATGTTGGTGGAAAGATAGTTCGAGTCAAAATCGTGTAAAATTATTGCCGTAGATACTTAGATTTTAATCTGCAGTGAAAACAAAAATAGATTTCGCAAAGTATAGGTTAAAACGTTATTTTTACAGCATGTAGAATAGCTGTAACCACAGTAATTTCGCTCACGTGTTTTACACCAAGCTTACCTTTCGTCTTTCGTAAGGCTTTGAAGACGACCCACTTCGTTTAGCTTTTATTTTGCCTCCGCCTTCAGAGGCCATACTAATTGTTTTATTCGATATTTACAGTCAGTAACATTTATTAATTATCTTACTATACGTTAAACAGACTAATATTTTCCATAAAGTGTCCGACTCAGTTTCTCACTAAAGATGGCGGCAACATTACTCTTTCGTGATTGGTTGAATTGTCAAGAACATGCAGGGACCGCAGTTTAAAGTTTACTTCCGCTAAGCGGAACAACTCTTTAAAGTGTACTTTTAATAATCTCTTTCGAAATCTAGTTAAATGTGTATTACGATGTAGGGGCCACGATAGGAACTACACGAGTCCTAAATATTGGACTCCAATTGTCGAAGGTCAAACTCGAGTCTTGCTCGGGTACTCGTGGAGATTCTAATCCACGATGCAATACAATATATAATATAATACAAAGGCGAGTGAAAAATCGCAAACCTGAAAACGCTCAGGCGAGTGAAAAATCGCACTCGTCAAAATACTAACGCGAGTGAAAATCAAGCATTTATAATGTTTCCTTCTAATTTTATGTTGTTTGGTTCATTAGTGTAGTTCGACTTTCCCCTTTCACGAATGGAATTGTAGTTTATTAAAACGTTTCAGGAGTAGTTATGGATCACTGGTCGGTGCAAGTGGTTTACACCTATCCATTAAGCGTTGCGGAGCACTCACTCAGGGTTTGGAGTCGGTATCTGGATTTTAAAAAAACCCATGCTTCGACTGGGATCTGAACCCAGTACCTACCAGCCTGCAGACCGATGGCCTAACCACGACGCCACCAAGGCCGGTCATATTCTAAGCAAGACTATTCTGTTGTTTCAAGTAGGTCTTACTACAAAGGGTTATATTTGTATGAAATATCCCACTGTGAGTGAGCCGAGTTTATACTTCGGTTACGGCACCAGAACGATAGCGACAGTTTAAAGTTTGTTTTGTTTAATGACACCAGTAGAGCACATTGATTTAAGAATCATCGGATATTGAGTGTCAAACATATTTCCATTAGTATCAAGGGATGTTTTATATGCACCATCCCGTAGACAGGATAGCACATTCCATGGCCATTGATATACCATTCGTGGTGCACTAACTGGAACGAGAAATAGCCCAATGGGCCCATCCATGGGGATCGATCTCAAATCATTCGCATATCAAGCGAGCACTTTACCACTGGGCTACCCCCTCCCCCGATAGCTACGGTAGCATTTACAAGAGAAGCAGCACCGTCAGCGTCAAAGAGCAGCGTTAAAGCCAACGCAACATGTAGTCTACTATCTATACGACAACCACGACTGTTGCAGAGGCGGGACGTAACCCAATAGTAAAATGCTCTCCTGGTGCCTGGTCGGTCTGGGATCGATCCCCGTCGGTGGACCCATTTTTCGTTCCTGCTAGTGCACTACGACTGGCATATCACAGGCCTTGGTATGGTGCACATAAAAAGAGCTCTTACTATTGATGGAAGACTGTAGAGGATTTTATCTCTAAGACCAAATATATGACATTCAATAGCCTGATGACTAATGAATTAATGTGCTCTAGAGGTGTCGTTAAACAAAATAAACTTTGACATTTGCTACAAATTAACGCCAACTGGGTTCACAGTTTATTCACAGATTCCTTACAGGCGTACGAGAATTTGGTTAATTTACAAAATTATACGACTCATGCTATGTCCGTGCCATTTTATGCAGTTTTATGTGAAGTTGTTCGTTTTGTTTTGATTTGTTTTTGTTTTTCTTTTCTTGTGTGCGTGTGTGGGTGGAAGGGGGGGGGGGGAGACAAATCT
>JAECMU010082394.1:9641-23932 GCA_016106625.1 Dracogyra subfuscus
ATATTTATTATATACATAGCAGTGAAATATATAGATCTATGGAAACCATAAAAGTTATATTTTCACTGTATTTTAGCTACAGTGAAAATATAGAAGTCGTATTTAATTTTTTTGTAAAAGTGCATGATTAAATTATCTCCCTTTGTATTGGTTCTTTGTATTTAAATTTGATGATTACTAATGCATCTAATCATATTTGACAAGGGTTTCTTCACTAACCGTCGGGCTAGTTATAGTAATTATTTACTAGCCCAACACTGAATATCACTAGCCATGGGAGTGGGGCTACCATAATCTAGAAGCACTGAAGGGGTATGGGGGGCCTCCCCAAGAAAGAAAATGGGTTAAGTTTAGGGTTAAAATAAATCATACAGTAATGATAAACAGTAATTAATTTTGTCAAAAGGTTAACTTAAAAAAATTAAAATCTGTAAAATATTTTGGATATAGCGCCATACCTGTATTACCCTCTGGCAGAAACCCCATCATAGGTAGAGGTATGTACTACTGGAAATCTCAAAGGCAGAAGTATGTACTATCCTGTCTGTGGGATGGTGCTTAAAACGGTCACATGCTACCACTGTACCAATGGAAAAATGTAGTAGATTTTCTCTCTAAGGCTAGCAGGGCTCACACTGGACATTGTTTTAGTTTAGCCAATTTTCAGAAATGTAGAGTATTTACCTGAAAATCATTAAAATGTGGTTAATTTAAGGGATATTTTATTAGCCAAAGTCTAAACATTTTAGTCATTTTGTGTACAATATGGCAATGTACAGGGTGAGCCCTGGCTGTATGTCAGAATGACCAAATGTTGGACATCCAATAGCTGATGACTGAAAATCAATATGCTCTAGTGGTGTCGTTAAACAAGCCAACCAACCTCCTCCAACAGTTCCCTGTACTCCTGGCCGCGCTTGCTGGCCAGCCTCTGGTGTCGAGTCTTCTCCTTCATCAGCTCTTCCTCCAGGTTTTTAATGATGCCCTTCAACATTTTCATTTCACCCACCGTCTTACCGGTCGATGTGCTTTTCAGTTCTCTTCGGAACTGGAGAAATTCAGTCTCCAAGTCATCTTTGTCACGTATTAACTTGGTATACCTGGAAAAGACGAATAAAATCTCAAACTTGGATTGTTTTCTCTTTTTAACAATACTTAGTCTGACCTCTAACAAACGGCATCCCCTTTCCCCTACCCCACTTCAACAGACTGGTTCAAACACACCAAGAACCAATTAAATGGCAAAAATCTTCCAATAAAACTCTGCTTCTTGTTCTAGTCATGTCCAACATCCTTTTTCAATTTTAATATAGCAGAAAACTAGCTGGATTGTACTAATTTTATTACAACTTGGTACATAATATTTCTAGCTGGTCTATTTTATTTCTTCACATGATTGAGAAATGATAAACCTAGGCACAACAAATGTATTAAGTATGCATTGATCTGGTAAGGAAATGAAATATTGGATGTTGTTAGTTATTACTTGGTGAGCATCCACAGGTTAGAGTTCACAACATAGCAAGGTTGTTAGGTGGTAATTCGTGTGGTTCCAGTCATCAAAACGTAACACAAAGTAACAAGACTCATGTTATGAACAGGTGTGGAGAAAAAGAAATGTTTTATTTAACGACGCATTCAACACATTTTAATTACGGTTATATGGTATCAAACATATGGTTAAGGGGGTGGAAAGGGTCCAATAATTTTAGTGAATATGCTGTGGTTGGCAAATGGTTGAGAGAGTCACTATAGCCCTCACAGAAGCTTTGGTTAGTGTCCTATGTATTATAGTAATACAGTAGATAATTTCCACTAGCCCAAACCAAAAATTCACTAGCTGGGACCACGGGCTAGTGACTTGTTAAATCCAGGAATTTGCGTACATCACCATCAGAAATCAAATGTTGCATTTGTATTCATCAGATGGCAAAATATCTATTATAATTCTATTAATACTTACTCTTTTTGCAGTTTGTCATGTTCTCGTGATTTGTAATCTGATACACCCTACAAAAGATTTAGTACTACATAAATGTAACAACAGTGCATTCAAATTTAACATTCAATATACAACCCAGCATTAGTATTATTTTTGTGGGTTTTATAATTTTTATATTTTACATCAGTTAATCGAACCAGAATTTGTGGCCAGCTATCCAGTATTTATGTCTATTATTCCTGATAACAATGGTTTTCTGATCAGAATCTAAAATATAAACCACACTATAATTCATATATCGCAATATTTAGTGATTTTCGTTGTTGGTAAAACAATCAAATTTATTATCAAATTAGCTGTCACAATTAACTATCGATCCCTGAAAATACTAAAACCAGTTGTCTTCTGTTATACAAGTCTTTATGGTGAGTGTCGTGTGCAAAACGGAGAGAAATATGAATTGAGGAATGCACTGTATACAGTATGTCGACTGGCATGACATCAGGCAAGATAAATCACCTGCAGTAGTCAGAAGGTTAAACTGTCATGCACCAAAATAACCAAATGTGATTCAAAATTGTATTTGGTAAATGTGTCACTACCAATTCGTGAACAAGGTAATTTGAAAACAGTGTTTGTAAATGTATAGCTATTTAAAAAAAAAAAAATTCTGTTTAGCTAAATGTTACTTGAATTTGTCTACACATTTTCTGATGAGTCGGCAACTTGCTATTAAATTTTGGCATCTGGCTTAACCTTACAACACCCATAACTGATATCTATTAAGTAACGATGGGGTACACAAACCTGCTGTTTTAGCTTCTTTACTTCAGACCGCAGTTTTCTGATTGTCTCCTGCAACAATCGTGGATCTGGCTTCCCCACATATGGCAGTGGTAATGGATAATGTATCCTAAAGAAGAAGAAGTTTGTTTTGTTTCATGACACCACTGAAGCACATTGATTTATTAATCATCAGCTACTGGATGTCAAAACATTTTTCATTAGTAGCAACAGATCTTTTATAGCACATACCACAGTCTTTGATATACCAGCCATGGTGCAGACTGGATATCCTAAAAATACATTGACTTAAGTGGTCATCGGATTGGGGCACCAAAAACAGGCCGCACTACGTCGGTCATTATCAAAGAAATTTTCATTTTATATGATGTAGAGATTTATTAGTTAAATATTTATATTGAACATACACTATAATAAGATATAATAATATAAGACAAACAAGATACTTGCAAATGTAACCATCATGAATTTGGTGTTCATTTGTTTTAACACTTGTTCATCATTTATATGTACACAACAGTGTAAATAACAATACTGATAACCAATGCTCTAAAGCTGTATACATATGTATAACAACTTCTGAGCACATTTCAAATGTTTAAAGAGTAAAATATTACTAAAAAAAAATGTCTTTAAAATTATAAATGTTTAACTAAAAGATGGTCTTGTAATAATTTATATGACAGTTGCACACACACACACACACACACACACACACACACAGAGATTATTTTAACAAACCTATCAAATTCCACGGTGTATGTGAGAATGAGGTATCGCTTGGAATTGAGTGTTGTGACACGAGGTGCTGGAATCGATGACTTGATGGAGGAGCCTGTTTTACGATGACGAAGTGATTCCAGATCAGAATATGTCAGCAAGTCTAGAGAGACACTGTCACTGTTCTGTATAGAGAAACAGATTGATTATACATGTGTATTGCTTGGTTTCAAGTACAAAGCCGAGTTGATTCGATTATACCATGCACTTACTACAAGTTAGTATGGTCAGTTAACTTTGATCAATGACTTTTTATTTGGCATTTCTGACTTACATTTAATATTAATCTTTAAGGGTATATTTTTAAAATTTGTCCTATCTTGAGATGATATAGAAAACTTTGATCATCTGCATTTACAATGAATGAATGAATGAATGAATGAATGAATGAATGAATGAATGAATGAATGAATGAATGAATGAATGAATGAATGAACGAATATATGATTTGGCAAGATTCCAGCAACAAGATTGCCTGTTGGTAATAAGTAGAAAAAAAGGTATGACAGTTGACACACATACTAATGAATTAATTGTATTATTACTATTAATAAATGTCTTCAATATGTGTTATAATAGGTGCAGTTTTGAGTATATATTTTAACAATCAACATTTGGCATAGGTATAAAATTAAATATACAACATACATGTACATGCAGCTACATACATGGATAACAAACACCACAGTAAAGCTTTTTAATGACACCTCCCCAAAAAAATAAAAATAATAATAAACCTCATTGCAACAGAAAATAGCAATCATAAACATTCAGACAGTGCAATATTACCTGGATTATAGCTGATTCAAGCATATTTAAGAAGATTGTAAACTGTTTAAAATTCCCCGTCTTGTGAGTAAGATCTTCAATATCTGTAATAAAAGCACATTTTTTAATTTACTGTTACATTATTTTAACCACAACTGACATATGTGTACATGCAAATCTCAGTATGTTACACACACACACGTTTATACTGTTATAGATCTAAAGAATGAAATATTCAAACACATGGGAAACAGTTTCATGGTAAGGTATTTCTGGGCTAGAAATGAAAAAAAAAATCGACATGCACCAGGTGCATGCCGAAAAAAAAGTTACATGCACCATTAAAATTCCGCATGCACCAAAAATAAGGTAAATCCTGTTAACAATAAGAAAATACTATTTTGATTACAGTGTTGATTATCATTTTCTTTTTAATTTAACTGTCTTAATTGTCACTATCAGTATCAAGATATGTTGGTATAATATAAATTAGCTTACAAAATTCGACGAGAAGTTACGATTGAAATAATCACTGGCTGACTTCGAATCAACTACACGAGTAACACACCTGCACGTTCGCAATCGTCTGATCAAGTGCCTATATGATATCCGAGGTAAAAAATGTTCAAGGCAGTTACGGTACTTTGTACTGATCACAGATCTGGCAGAGTTCAATTTGTCAGTGACGACAATAACCGTATTATGCACGTGGATACCCCAAAGTCGGTCTGGACCACCTTGCCTAATACCGTTCACGGATATAACAGAGATATTGCCGGCAATTTTCGCAAATATATTTCACGGAAATGACCGAAAGGGTGTCATTGTTGTAAGTAGGATTATGGGATACAAAATAGATGCGCCCATAAGAAAGGTTATAATTTTCATGTGTCGAACAGATTACGAAATGTATACGCAACATTTAAAAATTTGAGTCTGAATCTAGTAGACAACAGGATACTAGTATACGCAATACACAGTACTTGAAAACTATTAGCATGCACCCAGTTTTAAAAGTTACGTGCACACGCAAAAATTAGCATGCACCGGGGCATGTACTAACATGGCATTTCGAGCCCTGTATTTGCACAAGTCATTATGCACCAGGGTTCTCACGGACCCGGAGTCCCGGGTCCCTGACGCAGCGATCACAGATGGGACGCACAATATTGCATAAACGTGCGTCCCTGTGGACACAGTATATTTTTAGTTTATTTAACTTCAATACAATGTTTTTTAAACATCTAAATTTACTGTAAAGTAAAGCTGCAAAATAATAGACTGGTCACATGGACATGCAACCAGTGCTTATTTACACCGTGAGGCGGATCAACTGAACAAAACTTGTTGCATATGTTTGCTTCTAAAACTCGAAATGCAAAAAAATTAAATATTTTGCAAATATTTTTGCCAAAACTAAATTTGTTTCGCAATATATATTATTTTTTTTGCATTATTAGTGAATATATATTAGTTACCAGGTATTTGTTTTATATTTTATCACACATTTTAATAAATAAAAAATTTATTATTACTACATAAAACCATTTAAATGTCAATGTTTTTGTGTTGTCAGTTGTTATACAATTCACTTGATATTTTATTGGATATATCAATTCATGGACTCTCCAACATTCCTAATGGACTCTCAAAATATAAGGTCACGAATCCATGGACTCTCAATATTTTTGGATAAATGAGAACCCTGATGCACATAGTATAAAACAAGATGTATTTTTGCTGATTATTAAATCACATACATGAAGCATCAAAGGTAGCCCTCCACTGGTCAGCGGTCACTTTGTCTTCAACTTCAACAAGAACAGCACTGCTACTGCGTTGGACTTCCATCGTTACAACATACTCATTTCCACGAAATACATGGCAGCTAGTTAAACATTCCCCATCTGGTTCCATCTTGTATAGTATACAGCACTGGTACTGTTACAGTATATATCTATAACGATGGTCTATGTATAACTATGCTGGCATCCAGTCATCAGTCAAGTGTACCTACAAGTAAAACACAATGACAATGTCTTAAACTAACTAAACATGCATAGTGGAGTATCCATCAACTTTGAAAAAAAAGAAAGAAAAAAAGAAGAAAGAAATGCTTTATTAAATGACACACTCAACACATTTTATTTAAGGTTATATGGCATCAGACATATGGTTAGGGACCACACAGATTTTGAGAGGAAACCCACTGTCGCCACTTCATGGACTACTTTTATGTCGATTAACAGCATGGGATCTTTTATTTGCGCTTCCCACAGACAACTGCCATGTCTTTACATCAGAGGCCATTGTAAAGTCCTAAATAATAAATAATAATGTTTTTAACATTACAAGTAATACAACGCAACATATGTACACTTTCAATAAACACTCCTACCTGTACGCATTTTGTACATGATGACCACTCCCCCCTTAAAGGAACGTAAAAACTGTGTACTTCATGGATGCCCCTTGTCAATATTCACCAGTGCTCCCAACTTATTCCTCAGTGCTCCTAAAATATGTAACTGTGAGCCTAAAATTAAAATGCTCGTAAAAAATAATCTATAAAAAAAAAATTCAAACTCTGAGGCCTGGTCTTGTGTAAAAATTATTTTATTCTTTTAGTCTCTTGAAAGATGGCCAAAACAAACACAAATCGCATTCATATTGCTAGTTAATATAAATTTGAAGCTCTTCAAATGATGTTTTGCAATTTTTAAATAATTTGGAGAATACAATATATATCAAATTACTGTTAGGATCAGACTTAGGGTCAGGATTATCATTATCATTAAGGTCAAGAATTTATGGTTAGCCTAACCATTAGGGTGATATGCGGTCAAAATAGCCCCGAACATGTAAGTCAACATGGCCAAAGAAAGGTGAAAAAAGTATTTCATCTATTGAGTCGTGTACCTGCTTGGCATGTGTACCACTCTGGCATATCAAACTTTCAAAGGCTGTAGTATATGATATCCTGTCTGTGGGATAGTGCATATAAGGCCTATAAAGATCACTTGCTACTAATTATAAAATGTAGTGGGTTTCCTCTCGTAAAACTATGATAAAATTACCAAATATTTGACATCCAATAGCTGATGATTAATGAATCAATGTACTCTAGTGGTGTTGTTACACAGAACAAACTTTTTTTGGTGATTATCAGGCACTTGTTGTTTTGAGATGGCCCCTGGAAGAAGGAATGGCTGAGTAGGCGATCATGTGATGCAATGTCACGATATAGGTTGGCGAACTTAGAATTCTACTGTCCGGACTTTGCCAAGGTCTAGCTGAATGTGGGTGCTGTCAGCAATGTAATTAAAATTATCTCCACTATTACATGTGGATCTAACAGAACCCAGTTGGAACTCATGTCCACCAATCAAAACGTTACTTGCATAATCACACCAGTGATTTGAAAATAATTTTTAAACATTCCGAATTATTCTGAGCATATACGACATGTTTTGTATGAATTACAAATGCCTTATTTAGACCAGTAGAAATTTTGTCTGTAAATAATAATTTAAATATTGACCAATCACATTTCTCCTTTTATTATAACGTTATTTGGGAGCATACAAATTCTAAAAATATCGGGCGAGTCTATTTTAGTGGCTGCAGTACTGCGAATCATACCAATATGATTATAATGTACAGGATTTGTTATCAGTCTTCAAGTTCAATTTTATATTACACATTATTTATTTATTTAAAAACAAAAACACAACTAAATCAGTCTTCAGTTTTATATTACAAATTATTTATTTTAAAAAATAAAACATGTTTTAAAGCATTCGTAATTTACACAAAACATGTCGTATATCCTCAGGATAATTGAGAATGTTTTCAAATTTCAAATTATTTTTACTGGCATGATTCTGCCGGTAAGGTTCAGATTGGTGGACATGAGCTCCAACTGGCTACTGTTACAGTGTTAGATCCACATGTAATAGTGGAGATAATTTTTATTAGATTGGTGCTGTAGGGTTTCTTTCTGTAGTGTGTTTATAATTTATTACTAATATTTAATAATATTAGTGATTAATATCTGAATTTGTTTTAATCATAAATCAAGTAATTTCCATTATTCAGAGAAAATTTGTACCACTACCCTTACATTTCGAAAACGTTTTTTACCTTTGTCCGAATGTATTCTGAACTGAGCAGGCAGACAGAAATACATGATGCATTTGGAGGAACAAAGACTCAAAAAGTTACAAGTGGAAGGGAGTAAGAAAAGGAAACTATTTCTGGATGAAATAGAGGAAATGAAAAGTAAGAGACGAAGATTGGAAAATGACATACTTGACTTGACCAAATCCGCAGATGAGTTTGCCGAGAAAGCAGAGTCAAGCAGTAAGCTGTCTTGGATTTCGAAATCCAACAGTCTGCGGAGAACGGCCAGAGAAAAGAATGACAAGCTGAAAGAATTGTGTGGAGATATAAATGAAAAAGTGGATAAGCTCAAACAGTAGATACCTAGCCAAGTTGATTGCTCGTTGACTTTGCTATTTCAGAATTAGATACATTTTTGAGTATTAGATATTTGAGTGTTTGATGTATACATGTTTATATCACCATTATGTATAATGTACAGCAAACTTAATTATTAAACTATATTTTATTTCAACATTTGTATTTTTATATTTACACCTTTAGCATCCAAAAGGTATAATATATCCATAGTGGTGTAACTACTGGATCTGTGGAGGTGTCGTTAAGAAACGATCCTTTTCAAGTCATATTTTTAGACTCCTGGAAAAATATAAAATAGTCCTGGAAAATGAACAAAAATAGTGCTTAAAAGTCCTGGAAAATGAAAACATTTGAAGTGTATGAACCCTGCTTATGCTTGAAACATGTATGGGGTACCTGTAAAAAAAAAGTACTCAAATTTTGTGTGGAACTACGGTAGACATAGAGGCTACCCTTTATCTCAGAACCGAGCAGCTTGACCCCCAATTTTCTCTGGTTGCAGGTAGGAGTTTTAGTCACATATGTTACTATTGTCATCTGTAGGATTTGATTGGTAGTATACACCATTTACAAGAACATTTAACTTTGTAATCCTGTCTCAGAGCGCAAATGCTGCTTATCAGTTGGAAGAAAGGAATGTGTTAACAACACCCCAGCACATTTAAAACTATGTCTCTGTTTGGAGGAAAGGCCGTTTCTCTTGTCATTTACTAGACTCTTACTCAGTGTCACAAGAGTTGTAGTTTTAAACATGCTGCAGTGGTATTAGCACATTCCTTTCTTCCAACTGCTGTAACCTCACAGTGGTGCAGGGGTGTAACATTCTCTTTGAGAATGGCCAATACAGCACAAATTGAATTTTTTAGTAAAATTCAGTTTCCGTAAAATGATGTGATATTTGTATTTGTGTTTTTTGCACAGTCCTTTACACTGTGTTTTGTCTAGATCTTGAATTTTTATATTTATATGATTTAATGTTTACTCCATTACCATAGTTTGACACCCAATAGCCGATGTATGTTTTGTGCTGGGGTGTCGTTAAACATTCATTCATTCTTCCAACTGATTAGCAGCATTTGTCCTAGGGTGTTGTTAACAGTGCATTCCTTTCTTTCAAACAATCCTTTTGTTTCTGTTTGAAGTCACTTCCATCTTGACCACTGTGGCGGGTTGCCGTACATGTCTGAGATTGTAGGATATGATGGACCCATCTACATGACCCACCCCACCAAGGCCATCTGTCCTATACTGCTTGTAAGTCATAGCTTATTAATTTTATTACATTAATTATTGTATATATTTATATATGTTTATATGACACCCCACCAAGACCATCTGTCCTATACTGCTTGTAAGTCATAGCTTATTATTACATTAATTATTGTATATATTTATATATGTTTATATGACACACCCCACCAAGGCCATCTGTCCAATACTGCTTGTAAGTCATAGCTTATTATTACATTAATTATTGTATATATTTATATATGTCTACATGACCCACCCCACCAATGCCATTTGTCCTATACTTCTAGTAAGTTATAGCTTATTATTACATTAATTATTGTATATATTTATATATGTCTACATGACTCACCCCACCAAGACCATCTATCCTATACTGCTAGTAAGTCATAGCTTAGTATTACATTAATTATTGTATATTTATGATATATTTATATATGTCTACATGACTCACCCGCACCAAGGCTTAAATTAAATTTTGTGATCTTGCTTTCCCATCCTATATCATTATTATTTTTTAATGTAAAAGAAAGAAATGTTTTATTTAACAACGCACTCAACACATTTTATTTACGGTTATATGGCGTCAGACATATGGTTAAGGACCACACAAAGTTTGAGAGGAAATCTGCTGTCGCCACTTCATGGGCTACTCTTTCCAATTAGCAGCAAGGGATCCTTTATTTGCACTTCCCACAGGCAGGATAGCACAAACCATAGCCTTTGTTGAACCAGTTATGGATCACTGATCAGTGCAAGTGGTTCATTGAGCCTTACGGAGCACTCACTCAGGGTTTGGAGTCGGTATCTGGATTAAAAATCCCATGCCTTGACTGAGATCCAAACCCAGTACCACGATGCCACCGAGGCTGTATTTTTTAATGTACTGATTTAAAACTACAGTCATGACTTTTATTGAACTTGTATTTTAACTGTGGCCATAAAACGTTTTATTTCCATTTTTCTTATACAGTTGAAAGTATAAAGTGTTTATTTTTACAATTAAATAATTGTTGACTGGAAAGGCGAGAAGTATTTTTTTCACATTGGACATGATTAAAGCTTTATACATATGAAAATATAAAGTGTTTATTTTCACAGGAAGACTACAGGAAGATAATGGTTGACCGGAAAGGAGAGAAGGATTTCTTCACGTCAGACATGATCAAAGCGTGTATGAAGAAAGTGGTCGCCATTAATCTTCACCAGTCCATTCAGGTAGTGTTAAAGAGATGACATCGTCGTTGCATTTTTATGGTGTTTTTTTAATAATTTTGTTTTTTATTTCATTTTTAAATTAATGTTTTTCAATTACATATTTTTTATTACATTTGTTTCTGTAACATGCATTGAACATCTGTGGATGCAGCAGTATTTGACCTAGAATATGTTTATGGTAGGTAAAACGGTTAATGCATGTTATTAATTTCATATTGTGACTACCTGTGTACTGCAGGGTTAGGCCACAAAATCATTTAGTACTAACCTACGGTATGAAGGATTGTATGATTAACTCATGCCCCCAACCCTCCAGAGCAGATCTGTGGGTTTTTTCAATTTCACAACTTGTATATCAAAGGCTCGCATTTGTATCATCATATTAGTGGGAACATGAATATAAAAGACGCAGTGTGTAATAAGGATATCATTGTGCATTTCTCATCTCTCTCTGTTCCTCTCTCTCTGTCTCTGTGTGTCTTTTTCTCTGTCTCTGTGTCTTTCTCGCTGTCTGTCTGTGTCTATCAATCTGTCCGTCCCTCCCTATCTCCCACCTTCCTTCCTTCCTTCCTCACTCCCTCCCTCCCTCTCTATCTCTCTGTCAGTCTTATTATCTCTCTGTCTGTATGCTTGTCTCTCTCTGTCATTAATAAAAGACACATTTAATAGCATTTGTCTTGTTATTTTAGGTGGATGATGAACTGGAGATAAAACCTTACTATGCCGGCCATGTACTCGGAGCAGCCATGTTCCACATCCGAGTCGGACAGCAGTCGGTTGTGTACACGGTTCGTAGATAATTCATCATCACCAACTCGTTCTTGCAAACCGGCCTTGGTGGCGTTGTGGTTAGGCCATCAGTCAACAGGCTGGTAGGTACTGGGTTCAGATCCCAGTCGAGGCATGGGATTTTTAATTCAGATACCGACTCCAAACCCTGAGTGAGTGCACTTGCACCAACCAGTGATCCATAACTGCTTCAACAAAGGCCATGGTTTGTGTTATCCTGCCTGTGGGAAGCGCAAATAAATGATCCCTTGCTGCTAATCAGAAAGAGTAGCCCATGAAGTGGCAACAGTGGGTTTCCTCTCAAAGTCCGTACATATAACCGTACATAAAATGTGTTGAGTGTGTCATTAAATAAAACATTTTTATCTTTTTTCTTTCGTTCTTGCAAAACAATATAGTAAACATTTTTTACAGCTTTTATATCAGATATCAGCTTTTTTTGGCATAAAATTTAACTAATTTTTACAAATTGAATTGAATTGTGTTGTTTAAAAGATGATCTCAGCTTATGTTTTAATTGAATATCACAGACCTAATGTATTTCGTCACTGCTGCTACCAAAAACAATATGTATTTTGGATTTTCCTTTTTAGAAATAGAAATAACTTGAGACACACAATGCTATGTCTAAATGTTTTAGTATATTACAAGTGGTTGTCTCCCTTCAATTATGGGCAGTACATAGCCCAGTGGTAAAGCATGGTCGGTACCGGCCTCGGTGGCCTAGCGGTTAAGTCGCCTGACAACAGGCAGGTAGGTACTGGGTTCGCAGCCCGGTACCGGCTCCCACCCAGAGCGAGGTTTTAAGGACTCATTGGGTAGGTGTATGGCCGCTACACCCTCTTTTCTCTTTCACTAACAATAACAACTAACCACTAATTTCTATTCTGTCCTGGACAGACAGCTCAGATAGCTGAGGTGTGTGCCCAAGACAGGCGTGTGCTATAACAGCTTGCTCTGAACGTGCACGTTAAACAAAAAAGTAAAGTAAAAGTAATGGTCAGTTTGGGATAGGGTTGGTTGGCTATTTCTCTTTCCAGCCAATGCACCATGACTGATATATCAAAGGCCATGGTATGTAATAGTCTGTCTGTTGGATGATGCATATGAAAGAACCCTTGCTGTTAATAAAAAAAGAGTGGCGACAGCAGGTTTTCTCTCGCAATATCTGTGTGGTCCATAACCATATGTCTCATGCCATAAAATTTCTTTTTGAGTGCCCCATTAAATAAAACATTTCCTTCTTTTCCTTCCTTCCCATTGGTTGTAGGGTGACTACAACATGACTCCAGACAGACATCTCGGGGCGGCGTCTATAGACAAGTGTCGGCCCGATCTGCTGATTTCCGAGTCGACTTACGCCACGACAATACGGGACTCTAAGAGGTGTCGTGAGCGGGACTTTCTTAAGAAGGTTCACGACTGTGTTGATAAGGGTGGAAAGGTGAGGGTGTGTTCCCAGGCATAAATAGAGGATATTATATGAGTGTCCATGACAGACGATGTTTACGATGCGAGTGCCTAAAATATCATGCGATAATTTAGGCACAAGTGTTGTAAACATCGTCTGTCATGGACACTAATGTAATATTCTGTTTATTACTGTAGAACTGTACTGCTAAATGAACATTCCAGTAATTGTCATGTACACAGTTTCGTGTTATTGTAAAGAGATGTAAAGTGACGTCATTGGAATACTGACGTCATTCAAATTAAAAATTAGCTGGAATGTCGTGTCAGCCAATCAGAAAGAAATGTACTCTTACAACAGCCAATCGATAAACGACAATGCCAGGAGGACATACGATTTAGTTATGACATATGAGGGAAATCGTAAGATAAATATGACCCTTGTTATGCTGTACCTTGTAGGTAATAAAACAGACATTTTACATCAGAGTATATATTGTCACATCCAACTAAACTTACACATCATGTAACAAATAAACATAAAATTAAAACAAAAAATCTGTCCCCTCATCCAGCAGCCATAATTTGTATCCAGCTATAAAAAAACCCATGACATGGGTAAAGCCCCAGGCCTGTGTCAATACATATCACAGCTATGGCAATACATATCACAGCTATGGCAATGTATATCACAGCCATGGCAATGCATATCACAGTCTATGGCAATTCATATCACAGCTATGGCAATGCATACCACAGCTATGGCAATGCATATCACAGCTATGGCAATGCATACCACAGCTATGGCAATGCATATCACAGCCATGGCAATACATATCACAGCCATGGC
>JAECMU010082416.1:16914-33510 GCA_016106625.1 Dracogyra subfuscus
TAATATGCACGTGCTAGGTCTACAAACAAACTGCCATTGTGGTTATGTACTGAAGTCATCATGTAATGACCACTGACCTTGGAATGATATCCGCTGTCACTGTAATGACCACTGATTTTCTCAGCGTACTCAGGGTACCTCTGAGCTAGCATCTCCATGAAGGCTTCCCGCTTTTTCTCCTTTTCCTGGAAAACACCACAAACCAAGAGTCAGCCGAGGAACTGAGCACCAGGTTAGTAGAGGCCAGGAGGGTGGATAACAGGTCGGCAAGCAGATTAGTACCAGGCTAAATAGGTAGCTTTAGAGGTTAAAGAGTAGGTCAGAGCAAGCTAGATGTCTGAAGGTCAGGTTAGAGGTTAATTAAAATATATAGGTCAGGTTGGGTTAAAGGTCAGCGCAAGTCTTGAGATTAGATCAGAGGTCAGGTTACATATATATGTATGTCAAAGGTTATGGTTAGAAAGTTGTTAGAAGATCAAATAAAACAATCCAGTGTTCAATTATAAAGGTGGATATATTTTAGTATTGCAAGTGCACATGCAAGAGCTGTTTTTTTTAGGGTAGGACTGCAAGATTTAAAAATCTTTATCTAGAAGTGTTAAAGAGTTATAGATTAATAAAATAATATTTTCATAGATTATAACTAGGGTCTGAGACTTTAAAAAAGTGCACCCATAGTATTGTAAAACTATACATTGTACTAATGTGTATATAGATGGTAATCTTCTACAGATATATCAAGCTGATCAAGATATTACCTGTTGCCCACGAAAAAGCAATAAGTACACTGTATTCATCTGCTATAAACACTTGATTTTTCAGGATTCTTCAGAATTTTAGGAGACAAGTACATACTCCCAGCACCCTCCATTTTGTTTCACGTGAACACAGATGAAACATTCATACCCAACTCACAATTTTCACTATAATCCAGTATACGACTGGTCCAACCAGAAAGAACACGTGTGTTCACCTGTTATTCACAAACTCTTCTATATACATGTATTAGCAGCCTGTCATTTGACTGATTGTGTTAATGACCTTGATGTCCCAGTGGTCATGACATCAACCTAAAGGCCTGGAGGTGATGGGCTTGCGTCCTTGGGCAAGTCTTAATGGATCACTGGGGAGGCCTGGGGCCACTACGTTGACTTCTCTCTCACCAAACATCAACCTGACGGCCTTCAGGTGATGGGCTTGCATCCTCGGGCAAGTCTTAGAGGATCACCAGGAACTTCTCTCTCACTGAACATCAACAAGTCATTAACCTTTGTTCTGGACAGACAGCCCATACAACTGCCTTGGCCTTGGTGGTATCGTAGTTAAGCCATCAGACATAAGGCTGGTAGGTACAGGGTTCGCAGCCCGGTACCAGCTCCCACCAAGAGTGAGTTTTAACGACTCGATGGGTAGGTGTAAGACCACTACACACTCTTCTCTCTCACTATCCAATAACCAACTAACAGTTAACAATTAACCCAGGGTCCTGGACAGACAGCCCAGATAGACGAGGTGTGTGCCCAGGACAGCGTGCTTGAACCTTAAATGGATATAAGCACGAAAATAAATTGAAATGAAATGGTGTGTGAACAGAACAGCATGCTTGACCTTTAAGTGAATATTAGCATGAGAAAAATTACAGTGAAATCTATTAGATTGAAACTACATCCCCGTGAAAATTCACTTGCGTATATATTATTTAGCATAATACTGATCTCCTAAAAGAAATGTTTTTTTTTTTTTTTTACAAATTGTTAAAAATTAATATAATAACGCTGTGGCTAAACATATTCAATGACAAAAATAAATATATTTGTGATATTGCATTTTAAAAATACCATAGTGAACTATACATACATGTATATGCAAGATGTCACCAACAGTGGTGCCAATATTGATTGATTTCAACATATTTGTGACAAAATTAATGAGCTGGAAACAAGACAGAACAGAAGTAAAAGTTTGCTTTCTTTAACGACACCACTAGAGCACATTTATTTAGTAATCATCGGCTATTAAATGTCAAACATGTGGTAATTTTTCCATTAGTAGCAAGGGAAGTTTTAATGTACCATCCCACAGACAGGATAGCACATACCACAGCCGTGATATACCAGTTGTGGTGCACCGACGGGGATCGATCTTAGTGCTTTACCACTGAGCCAATACAGAACAGGTGAAGACATTATTTTCTAATCACTCAATAAAAAAAAAAAAATTAAAAATGGCAGGTAAAATAACCTGAATAAAACATATTGTGGAATTAAAAATCCCCACATAACAATTATACTAACAAGTGTGTGAGTAATTTTAACATGCCCATATACCACTACGGTTTCAGGCATGTCTGTCGCAGGCCAAGTCTTTGGAGATGGCCAGTGGCATGTTCCAGGACAGAATTATACTAATAACAAGCTAGGTGGTTATCTGTTTGAGTGCTGGCAATGCCAGGGAAACAAGGTCGCCCTTGATGATGAGAATGGTGTTAAGCCAAAGTGCATGTAAACTGGCCATGTCGGTGTAACATGCACTTGGCGTTTGGCTATTGTCTAAAGTCTCGTTCAGTAGTGTTGACTCACTTCCTTTCCTCCACGAGAACTGAAAACATTCGAGTGCAATGCCAACATGCTTTCCATGATAGCAAGAGACTACAATGGCCGTTATTAATATCAGATGACACAAATAAAAATGTGTTAAAATCGCTGGCAAGCTCTCAAATTCTGACAATATTGTTCAGAAAACAAAAAGGATTTTTTTTTTTTTTAACAATACTTCTATTAAGATCCTGTGTTATGACAGAAAACACGAAAATCTTAAGTGTACGTACATTGTAAAATATTTTAGTCTGTCCAATCTGTTGAATCAAGAGCAACATTAAAATTTTAATAGATGCCATGATTTAACAAATTTAAACCAAACAAAAATCACTGGCATAGGAAACAGCATCTGTCCACACACCCCCCCCCCCCACACCCTTTCACGTTTAAGATAATTTGCTTTATATCTTCTTTATGATAGTGTAAAAGTGTGTAAATGTAAAAGTGTCCCCCCCCCCACACACACACACACCTTTTGGCACCTTCCTATGTTCGTGAAAATGTATCTACTTTGCTATTTATAATTACTATAGGATGTGTACTTAATATCAAGAGTGAAAAATAAATCTAAATAAAAATTCAATTTTTTTTATGTTCAGCACTAATATAATTCTTAATCACAAATTGAACGTTAAGTGTAAAAATGTCACATAGAGCATTAAGTGTGAAAAGTGTCACAATATACTTACTTGGTCTAAAGAGAAACCAATAAACAAGAAAACACTGTAATTAAATCAATAGGGAATATCTGATATGCACGTTCCCAGGTAGAACAGCACAAAATAACACATTCATATATACCAGTCACATATTCCGGAGTCTGTGTGATCACAAACATTTTGACTGGTACCATCATTTTCTATCACATTATATTCACCTAATTCTATATTAAAAAACTAGTCTAGCAGTAGACTGATCACTCATACTGTTGAACATGCCATAGATGTAGTGTACCAATTATAGAACAGTGAAAACCTCCCACAGATTCAAAAAGCTTCTAAACATGAGTAAATAAATATGTATGGTAGGTTTAGTCTAAAAATATGTAAAAACCAAAAACATTGGTTAAGTATGGTGTTTTATAAAAAAAAATTCATAACTATCAACCTAAGAAAAATAATATTAAAAACATAATGATAATAAATTTAAATAATAATAATAATGATGATAATAATAATAATAATAATAAACCTAAAAAAACATTTATATATATATTTTTTTTTTTTTTTTTTTTTAAATGTAAATTTTTTTTGTTTAACATTAACAACATATGATTAACCTATTCCATTGCAATTGCATTCCAATGGTCCACCAACCAACTGAACAGTATATGAACATTTACAAGTAACAACAAATAGCTTGATTAACGTTTCTCACAGAAGCACAATATCGTTACTGTTACGAAGACTAAGTTACCTCCAAGTACAGGGGTCGATATCTGTATCCATAGTAACCCTCATATGGAGTCTTTTTCAAAATGCCTCGGACAGGTTTGGGTGGAGGCTGCTGAAATCTATATGGAGGCAGCCTGCCCTCTGGTGGCGGCCTTCTGTAGTCTATGTTGGACAGTTTTTGGTGGTATGCATAATCAAATCTGTTCTCAGGTGGTAGGCTTCTGTAGGCTATTTGGGACCTGTTTGGTCTGAATCCATAGTCTCGTCTATCCTCTGGTGACAAGCTTCCATAGGCTACATGGGACCTTTTGGGAATTAATCCATAGTCACCGATATCATCTTGTGGTAGGCTGCTGTAGGCTACATGGGACTTATTTGGTCTGAATCCATAATCTAGCCAATCCTCTGGTGGTAAGCTTCTATAAGCTACATGGGACCTTTTGGGACTTAACCCATAGTCACTTCTATCCTCTGGTGGCAGGCTTCTGTAGGCTATATGGGACCTTTTGGGACTTAATCCATAGTCACTTCTATCCTCTGGTGGAAGGCTTCTGTAGGCTACATGAGACCTATTTGGTCTGAATCCATAGTCTAGTCTATCCTCTGGTGGCAAGCTTCTGTAGGCTACATGGGACCTGTTTGGCCTAAATCCATAGTCTAGACTATCCTCTGTTGGTAGGCTTCTGTAAGGTAAATGGGACCTGTTTGGTCTAAATCCATAGTCTAACCTATCTTCTGGTGGAAGATTTCTGTAGGCTACATGGGACCTGTTTGGTCTAAATCCATAGTCTAACCTATCTTCTGGTGGAAGGCTTCTGTAGGCTACATGGGACCTGTTTGGTCTAAATCCATAGTCGAACCTATCCTCTGGAGGAAGGCTTCTGTAAGGTAGATGGGATCGTTTTGGTGCGAATCCACAGTCCAGACTATCATCTGATGGTATCCTTCTGTAATTTATAAGGGCTCTCTTCTCAGGGATATTATAGTCAATCTGTGGCCTACTATGATCTCTACGCTGTCGGCTTTGATAGCCATCATGTTTAGTTTTGTCTGCATAAGCTCTCTTTTTTTCGTAAGAATTTCTCTGCCTGACAGCATCACTGCCATTACAGTTGGAAGGATTTCTGTCCAATCGCTTGCATTCTTTGTGCTTGAGAAGTGGTTCTCCAAAACATCCAAACAAGGATGCTCTCATGGTGCACAACACTGCCTCGTGCCAGCCAAGGGCAAACAACGAAAGCCTGATAATCCTGCCGGCATGTTCTCATGGGCTAACAACAACTGCAATCAGACGTAGGGTAACAGACATAACATGCAAACGCAACACGGACTTCAAACGTGACACCACAGTGCATTGCAGAAACATTGCCCATCAAAACCCAGTGTCACTTTTAAAAGATGGAAATAAACTTCAATGATCAGTTATCCATGGGAAAATTCTGTTTTTGTTTTTTTCACCTTTAATGTTCACTGATAAACCATACTTTAACAGTCAAAACATAAATAGGATTATTGAATGCTGACAAATCTTCAGAAGATACAATCCAGTTATCATGCAATGAACACCATATAGAATTGATAATTTTTCACTGTGAACGCCACAAAATATGTTTTTTCTTTTTCTTCACCATGAAATCTGAAAGTGTAATTCAACATGTTAATGTCCTCACGAAGGTTTGTCTTGCAGCACTAAATTAAGAACATTTCCTCCTTACCATTCTTCCATTCAATTGTCCACCCTACAACAAAGAATAACCCACATCTGCTTGTTCTAGCCAACAACCGAACTATTTTTCCTCTCTTTAGTGAACACATTATTTTTCTACAACTAAGATATATTTATCCTGTATAACAAATATATCTAGTTTTATTTTAATAAACAGGGTGCACAATTCGTATTTTCATCCTATACTGATGAATAACGCACAAGATGATAGCACTGTCCAACTAATGAAACTTTTCTTCTTTTAATTTACTTTTACATCTACTTAAAATTCTGAACTTCACCAAGCAAGCCTCCTCTGATGTAACAGTCACGGAAGGGCAACAGAGTTTAAGGTGAGAGGTCGTGCGTTGCTGGTATGTAGCATCACCCCATGACATGAAAACGTCAAAAAGTGACCAGTAAAGTATAACAGCCTGGGTTGTTTGGTTCATCTCACTTCCCGCTATTAACGTGTCTATTCAGACAGAAAGAGATTAGCATGAATTACTCCCCAACTATATGTTATCACTATAAGCAAAGCACAGTTTACATGCTCCTGGGGGTTTTCCAACTTTGCATGTAAGTGACAATGTTCTTAATTCATCTGCAAGGCTGGCCAGTTATTGCTAGCCACTGAAACAACATCTGTGTGCACACGAGGGAATGTTGAGCAAGCCGTTGGTTATTGACTGTCCATCCATCAGTTAATGATTAGGTCTCTCGTTTTCATAACAGTGAGTCATCATTCAACACCATGCTGCTGGGTTGGTTGGGTTTTTTGTGTGTTTCTTTGCTTCTTAAAATTCCGTTAGAGATCTGCACTGAGAAATCTCAACATGTAATTGAACTTGATACAAAAATCACCTCTTTACGAAGGACACTTGAATTGTCTGTCTGCACACAATGCACATTTATGAACTGTATTTAGAAGCTGCGGGATTATCATGCCTTTGTTGTGTGTGTACACAGGTGTCAATGTACGATCTCATTTGATGTCCAATTATTTTTATATTAAACGTATTAATCATCCGTAGCTTTTCGTAAATAAATTAAGCATGCAGTCACACTAGACGAATGTCCTAGCAGAATAAAACAGTTAATTCTCCTACTAACAACTGGTATAGGAATGGCAAGTGATACAGTGTAGGAATGTCGGAGATTTGTTTTTCACAACTGGTGTCGAACAGTCACACAAACTGTCATATTCGTCTCCTCAAAACTATTGATTCATATCTAGCTGGACAGGTTTGTGATAATCATTTTTTTTATCAGCACACATAAATGATTTTCAACTGCAGGTTATTTAAATGTAGGAGAATTTACATAAAGTTCCATAAAAGACCAAACAAGCTTCAAATCCAGGAAGAGTGACTAATACGAAGAATGTCCATCTTGACACACTAACAAGAACTGTTATTGAAATCCATCTCCCACAGAGCACTTAGATCCAACATGTGTAAACACCGAACTGGTCGACACTGCACACACGGCACATGATGGCAGGGAAATTACACTGACAGCAAGATGATGACACTGTCCTAGCGTTCCGAAACCGCCAGTCATGGACATCCTGTTTGTGTCAATGCTTTGCAAAAAAACATCTTAGACCGTCATCTTTTTAGTCTTCTGATTGGACTAATTTGACATGAGAAGATTAGCCATTAAAGATGCTGTTTTAAGCCAGAGATGAAAGCAAATGCATCTTGGGAATGGAGTATGGATCAGTGACAGCAATTGGAAGTTCTTTGTCAACACACACACTGTCCATGCAATACACTTCAGATTATCTTCCCTTTTGCATCCTACAACAAATCTTCATATTATGTTGACAAATATGAAGGAATAATTAACTTGGAAGATGTAAGATCGCAGGATTAGCTGAACCTGGCCAGTGAGAAACGGTGATATTTATTGATTACCTCGGCACCGACTGACAAACCTAGCGGGGAGATTTAATGACACAATTTTACCACTGGCTGCACTGCCCAGTGACTGGTCACTTACACTGCATGCATCCAGGGAGCAGTGCCAGTCCTCAGATGGCAAATTCGTTTATCCTACTTCATCTGCATATTTTAATTAATACACAACATTCTTCCACAACACACATTTTTCTAGTTTGCAGTGGACCAAGCATTTATTGATTTCCAAACTGGTAATGAACTGGTCACATTTAATTTGAAGGATCTCTCCACCAAACTTGATTGCAATTAATTTCTAATTTATAACATTATTTACTCTTAACACATTGTAAATCAAGGAAGTTCTTTTGTGTTGCATGTGTTCATTCTATTAACATGCTTATTGATATTGCCAAAATCTTGCAGAAATGAGTCATTCTAGCTTTCTCTTCACATTTCATTTGACCAGATAACAAGATTACACAATTCACAACAACTGATATTGGGCACCTTGTATTGATATTTTGTTGTTTTTGTAATAAGGTGTTACTTAGAATACAATTTTACCATCGTAATGTGTTAATTATATCTTGCCTGCCAGGACACTTCTACTGTAGTTCATCTATCATTACAAGCTTCAGTTTAGTTCAGAAAAACAGTTTGTTAAGTTATCAATGAAGAAGGGTAAGCATTTCTCACAATTAACCCTATAGTCTGTTTAACTCACAAGACTTTACACAGCAACAACACAAGGGTTGGATTCCACATCACTTTGAAAATGCATGCACGACTCTCTGGTTCTATAAAGCATCACCAAAATAGTTGTGTTTTTTTATACGATCACATCCTCTTGGCAGGCACAAGTGTACATGTTTGATCCCAAGTCCAACACAATGATCCTATTGTTTAATAAAACGTTCACTTGATGCGATTCTGTGAATCAACTACACGTCTTGGGTTTGTTTGGCTAACACAACACTGCTGTTGACACCGCTAACCAACTGTCATTCTCCTGTTATTGTATCCACCTGTTGACAATGGATGCTCTCCCCCATAGAGCTACAGACATATGGCTTCATATACGCGTGAACACAAGGAGCAATCTTGTACTACGGGCAGCGACAATTTTAAACTTACAGTGTGAACTCTCCACCAGTCTGATCTAACACGGGAAAGTTAAAAGTTTGTTTTGTTTAACGACACCACTAGAGCACATTGGTTTATTACTCATTGGCTACTGGAAAGGAAGAAGAAAATGTTTTATTTAATGATGCACTAAACACATTTTATTTACAGTTATATGGCATCAGACATGATTAAGGACCACACACATTGTCACCACTTCATGGGCTACTCTTTTTGATTAGCAGCAAGGGATCTTTTATATACGTGGGGTGAGATGTAGCCCAGTGGTAAAGCACTTGGTTGATGCATGGTCGATTTGGGATCGATCCTCATCAGTGGGTCCATTGGGCTATTTCTCAGTCCAGCCAGTCCAGCCAGCTAATTAAAAAGAGTAGCCCATGAAGTGGTAGCAGTGGGTTTCTTCCCTTAATATCTGTGTGGTCCGATGCCATATAACCATAAATAAAATATGTTGTGTGTCATTAAATAAAACATTTCCTTCCTTCCTTCCTTCTTTTATATGCACCATCCCACTGACGGGGTAGTACATACCACTGTCTTAGATATATCAGCTGAAACGAAGGTTCACATGGGAACAAATTTTGGTTTAGCCAATTTTTATATATGCATGTATAGTATTTCCTTGAGAATTATTAAAATATGATTAAATTTGTTTTAAATGTATTAGCCAAAGACTAAATACTGTAGCTACTATGTATGAAAATTTGCAACTGACAAATTTAGTTATGTACAGAGTGGGCCTTGATTTATCCTGCCACAAGTTTTAAAAACTCAACACAATGTGCAATATTGCATCCAATTATTCTGCAAAGAAATTCTTGCAACAATGCATTTTTATTTGTGACCGTCTGGCATGGCCTTATGTTGACCGGTAGCAATCAGCCATCTTGTACAAACTTGAGACACAGAACGGTGCTCCAACAGCTGTGTCGCCGCTAACGCAATTCAACAAATACAGCTGTAACGAGATTCCAAATCGGCTCAACAATAGGACAAAATGAGCTCTCCTTATGCTAAGTGACAGAATAACTGACTTTTAAAGTGCCAATGTCAGATCTGCCCATTCTACAAACTGAATGCATAAAATGCATTGTGAAATAAAGAAAATTGAAAGTTAAAGATTAAAACAAAATCACCAATTAATTTGGCCAGGGCTTCTAGATTATGGTAGCCTCACTCCCCTTGCTAGTAATATTCAGTGTTGGGCTAGTAAATAACTACTATTGCCATGCCTGATGGCTAGTGAATTATTATTTGTTGTCAGTTGTTGCAGCAGTTATGTCTGTTTTGTAAATATGAATATATATTACCCGGTATGCCCTAACCCCACCCCACAAATGTCAATGTTTTTAAGCTGACATATCTTATTATTACCGTTATTTAGTAAAATTGTATTAACTTAAAGTAGGACTTGTAAATTTTTAATCGTGGTTAGTAAATGTTTTTAAATACTGATCCCATGGTTAGTGGATTTTATAAATACTCTAGAAGCCTTGATTTGGCAATAAATTAAATGTTTAATCATTCCATACATTGAGTACATAAGCCAATAAAACTAAAAACGTAAACAGATAGTACTGTGGCCATTTATTGATAGAGTATGGAAACAAATTGAATATAGAAAATTTTATTTAATACTTTAAAACCCTCTAATTTGTTCTGCAAATCCACAATCATCTATAACCCAATGACATCTAGATAATAATAATAAGTCAAATTAAAATAATGCACCTGTTCCACAAACACGAAAGATTTAAAAAGGAAATTTGAATGAATAAACACCTGCATGCAGTTGCCATGGTAACTTTTAATTTGTATAGACAAGCAGAAGACAATTCAATAAGGGGAAAAAAGAATATGGATTTAAAAGAAAACACCAATTTTTTAATTAAAATATTTTGTCTGGTTTTACTACACATATATATTAACAGAATACCTATAATAACTAATAAATATAGATATAAATAAACATTAGAGCCCGAGTGAAAAAACTAATTTGTTCAGTATTAAAATCTTTTGACATTTGTGTTCCGAATCAGCAGAGCCTAAAGGACACTTTATAAGACAGCTATGGTCGTTATGTTTTATAACATCTCCTTGACATTTAGGATTTTTTTTTTTTTTTTTTTAAATGATTAACTGTGTGAAAAGGTTACTTCCTAAATAGTACTTTGCACATGATTTATATTTCAACTCGGCATTTGTTTGTTAACTAGTTAGAACATTTTAATTAATTTATTTTACTTTTAAAATTAAAAACAAAATTTGTCAAATATCATTTTCAGTTTGGAAGTGTATAATTCATAATTCATTGAATAAGCGTTTTATGTGCGGTTGGACTGGGATCGATCCCCATCGGTGGGCCCCTTGGGCTATATCTCGCTCCTGCCAGTGAACCATGACTGGTATATCAAAAACTGTGGTATGCGTTATCCTATCTGTGGGATGGTGCATATAACAGATTCCTTGTTACTAATCGAAAAGAGTAGCCCAAGAAGTGGCATCTGGTTTTCCTCTCTCAATATCTGTGTGGTCCTTAACCATATGTCCAACACCATACAACAATCAATAAAATGTGTTGAGTGCATCATTAAATAAAATATTTCCTTCCTTCATTAAATAAGAGTCATATGTTTAAAAAGAATAAAATAATAATAATTTAAATAATAATAAAAAAATAAATAATAATTAAAAAATAAATAACATAATAATAAATTTAAAAAAACCCAACTATTTTTTAAATGAAAAAAAAAGGAGTACATTTTAAAACTTTTATGTATGATTTTCATGTGAATACTTCATGGTACATAAATAATGCTACTAAAGCAATCTTTACAGATTGGTTTTATTAGGTTCTATCATCAGATGAACGATTGAAAGATTAACATAAGACTTGATGGATTGTTTGTGGAAATTGTTCACACAAAACACACTCCATCCATTCTCGCGTCAGTAATTCTATATCACCTGACCATCAAGATGAATGTACAACTCATTTACAGAGGGCAAGGGATTTAGCCCAGTCGGTTGAGTGCTCGCTTTGAAGCGCGTGCATTGCAGGATCAAACCACCTCTATGGATCCATTTCTTCTCGTTCTAGCCAATGCACCACAACTGGTCAAAGGCCATGGTATGTTTTTTCCTGTCTGCAGGAAAGTGCATATAAAAGATCCCTTACTGCATTAGGAAAAATGTACCAGGTTTTCTCTGATAACTATGAGCCAAAATTACCAAAAGTATGACATCCAATAACCGATGATTAATGAATCAATGTGCTCTAGTGATGTCGTTAAACAAAACAAATGTTTTAAATTAAAACTTATTTACAAAAATATCTATAATAAAGGTGAATGAATGAATGAATGTTTAACGACACCCCAGCATGAAAAATACATCGGCTATTGGGTGTCACACTATGGTAAAACGGAAAACAGTAAATGTGAAATCAGATCAAGATAAAAATGCAAAAGTGAAATAAAAAACACAGTGTAAAAGACTGTGTGAAAATACAAATATCACAGAGATAACAACTTAAAATGTTATAATAAAGGTGAAACCAGTATTGTATTTTCAAAATATAACATTAACTGAAGACAATAACACAATCAAAACCCTCATCCAATGTGTCAGGAAGGAAGATTTTTTTTTAATTTAATTTTATTTACAGTTATTTGGCATCAGACATATGGTTAAGGACCACACAGATATTGAGAGAGGAAACCTGCTATTGCCACATCATGGGCTACTCTTTTCGATTAGCAGCAAGGGATCTTTTATATGCACCATTCTACAGACAAGATAGTCCAAACCATGGCTATTGTTACACCAGTTCTGGAGCACTGGCCCAATGGGTCTACCGACGGGGATCGATCCTAGACTGACCAATGGGTCAGGAAGGAAGTTAACTGTGTTACTGACATTCAATCCCATATTACATGTTTGTACTTTACACAGACATTATGGTGCTACCGGCATTGGTGACGTGTCGTGGTTAGGCCATCAGTCTACAGACTGGTAGATACTGGGTTCGGATCCTAGTCAAGGCATGTGAAAATGACTCCAGACATCTCCCCTAGCAAAACCCACTTTATTCTAACAGGTTGCATGCAACTGTGCTGTCTCGGAACGGGTAACATCCGATGGACCAGAGACAATTGTTTTGCATATACACTGCCGTAAAATAATATTTTTATTTCAGCAAAGAAATACAGAGAACAGAGAAAAAAATGGCAACAGATCCACGAAGCTTAAATTATTATTTAATGTGGCTCCCTTGTGATTAATTATTGATCAGTTTTACACATAAACAGCAATATATGTTCAATATATACCAGCAAAATCTGATCACTGATATTTCCTATGCCAGAACGATTTACTATAAAATGTAGAGTATCTGTAGTAAAATAATGATTGATACTCCAATATGCACCAGATCTTCAGACCCACAAGGGCAATAGATGCCAAAAGTACTGTCCTCATCCGACAATGATGCATGCCATGTACAAAACCAGTCCAATAAATACCAGATAGATGATAAGATAGGGTAATAACAATGCCTTTTCCATTTCCCTTTTGGGCAGTTAACACAATTAGGAAGGATCACACAAACATTGGTGAGCTTGCTAAATCTGCCTTGACCATTGACAAGTCATACCCCGCGATGTAACAGCTTCAGAAAAAAGGGAACTACTGATGACATGCCGTGCCTGTTACAGACCCCTGGGGATAAGAACAGGTTACACATCACTACTTTCTTTATAGGGCCCATAGTCCTGGAGGAACGCCCACCCAGATGTCTGCTGTCCCATTGTACATCTGTCAGTTCAAACCACAAAGGACACTGAAATGCTATAACAATAAGCGTAAAAGATCAGTAATCACATTGTAGAACAAGCTATAATTATTAAATTGTATTTTATATATATACTCTTCCAAAAAAAGTAGAGGAACCTGAAATATTAATATTAATATCAACTATTAGACCAAACATATGTTTTGATCACAAACATCCTAGTAAAGAATGTTCAGGTCTGTTTATCAAAACACCAAAACATTCCATTGTTTGCACGTGCATCATCCAGTTGGCCTATATACGTGCCTGGAGGTGGTGGTGGGGTGGTGTGTCATTCTCGATTTTGACAATTTCCAGAAAGGTCCATTAATCACTGTGGAACATTATTTCTGTCAATCTTTTTCATTCTGTTGATCATACAGTTGTTATTGTTTTGTTTTTGGTCATTTTTATTGTTTGAATTAGCCATTTACTCATAAAAAAACACCCTTCAATTTTCAAAATTTACTTCTGACCCTTATCATCCTTCAAGATCTTTAGTCTTTTAACTGATATTATCTAGAAGGCAATGTGTGATAACAAAACTCTAGTTATGAATCAAACAACAATTAAAAAGGTTTATATGTCACACACCCACCACTAAAAAACCCTGCACCCAAGCCTGTTAACTAACATTATCTAGAAGGCAATGTGTGATAACAAAACTCTAGTTATGACTTAAATGACACTTAAAAAGGTCATACTGTAAAAAATCTACAATGAAATATTTAATAACCAAAATGGATGAATAAAATGACATAATCTAGAATTCAACAATGTGAAGTACCCAGTAACTATATATTATCTATAGAGACGAATCTAGGAAAAAAAGTCACAGGAAAAAAAGTCACAGAAAAAAAGTCGCAGGAAAAAAAGTCACAATTTTTAATAAATAAATATATTAGCAATGAAAGATAGATTAAACACATTTTGTCAGAGATTTAAAAAAAATGTTCTGTGATTTTAATGTTGGTGGTTTAGGTGGATGTTCCACCCAATACCATGAAGAAATTCTGCCACATTCTTGCGGTGTAACAATTATAGTCACCACCCATGCACAATATGAGGCCTCTTTCTTTAATCTAACCTACTAATTGACCTAATCAAAAAGCTTAACAATTATCCCATGCATACTGAGTATGATGCCACATTCATTACTCTACAAACCCATACATTTTTTTATATAAAAATTGTGACTTTTTTCCCTGTGACTTTTTTTCCTATACGAAATTGTGACTTTTTTATGTGACTTTTTTTCCTGTGACTTTTTTTCCAACCACCATAGACAGGTTCCCTGCGCATTTGTCATGTGGATAAAACTTTGCTACTGTAACACGCAATATTGACCATCAACTGGCTAAAACTATTCTGACCCTGGCAGTAGGATTTATTAAGAAGATGTATGGATAAAATGACAGGCAGTCAGTCAGTGTCCATGTCATTAAGATCCACTAACAATCGATAAACTTAAGCACTTCGTTTTGCGGATGTAAAACCCAAATTACTATTATTTTTACAATCCTATTAAATCTATTTAAGGTAGAGCCAATCACAGTAGACAAACAATCATCTTAACGAAGTTTGCCATTACTGAGGACATTCTGGGGGATCTTCCAAATACAGACCGGAATAATTTAACCTCCTGACCAGGGCAAATGCTCCATGCTTTGTTCTGTACTTGTTGACAAATGGGCAACTGTGAGCAAATTCAGGCAAGTCATTAGCGGCCAATTCTTTGAGTTATCCCCCAAGTATCCAAAATGAAATAAAAATTGTTCAGCAAATCCATTCTTAGATGGGGAGTCCTGGCCGAAGCATTAAAAGGATTACCGATCTTGTGACAATACCATGATGGCCCTTTGTCTTCCTGGTCAAGTTTTGGACACTGACCAAGCAATACAAGCACTGAAGACCATTACTCATTTCTTGTTTTCAATCAAGTGTGGACCTTTGTGGCCCCGGCTCCTTTGGAAGTCATAGCCTAGCTGTCACACAGGAGATGAATTTGTCTAACTGTGAAGTTGAAACAGAAATTATGGATTAATGAAGTATAGATTAAAAATCTGGAATGATCTGAGGTATCATCAAAGATATTTTCCTGTCCTTTTCAATAATTTAACTTTCTCACTTCATGTCTTAACAGCTATATTTGTATATTACCCCTTTAAGCAGTAATTATGACAAAGTATTGCAAAGACTATTAAAGTAGTTTAATTTGCATACACCAACAAATTTAATTTGGGGAAAAGTATTTGAAACTTCTAATATAAAAACCATTTAAATATGAATACCAGCATCATTTTAAACACAAAAATTTAATGCAAATTATATATATATATATATTTTTTTTTTTAAATTAAATATAAATATACTATGCCAGGATATTAAAACTACTACAGTTTCATTATATACTAATTTACTATGCCAGGATACTAAAATAGCCATCTTTTCTATAAATATACAAATATATACTATGCCAGGATACTAAAACAGCCATCTTTTTAATAAATATATACAAATATATACTATGCCAGGATACTAAAACAGACATCTTTTCCATAAATATATTCAAATATATACTATGCCAGGATACTAAAACAGCCATCTTTTTCATAAATATATTCAAATATATACTATGCCAGGACACTAAAACAGCCACCTTTTCAATAAATGTACAAATATTTACTATGCCAGGATATTAAAACAGCCATCTTTTCAATAAATATACAAATATTTACTATGCCAGGATACTAAAACAGCCATCTTTTCAATAAATATACAAATATTTACTATGCCAGGATACTAAAACAGCCACCTTTTCAATAAATATACAAATATTTACTATGCCAGGATATTAAAACAGCCACCTTTTCAATGAATATACAAATATTTACTATGCCAGGATATTAAAAGCGCCATCTATTCAATAAATATACAAATATATACTATGCCAGGACACTAAAACAGCCATCTTTTCAATAAATATACAAATATTTACTATGCCAGGATATTAAAACAGCCA
>JAECMU010082424.1:11475-41681 GCA_016106625.1 Dracogyra subfuscus
CTTTCTGTCTTTCAGGCGTGCGCTACAACAGCTTGTTCTGAATGTGCACGTTAAACCCTTTGATTGATTGATGCTTTGTTGTCTAGCAGAGTTTAAGAGACCTTTGTGAATTTGGCCCCAGGTACTGCTATACCAACGGTACCTGTTACGAGCACAATATTATTATTCCACTGTTCTCATCTCTCAACACAATCTATGCCAATTTGTGGCTGATGACCTTTTTTTCGTCTAATTAAATTACAGCTGGCACAAACCTGACCATTGACTTAAAATGGAAGGTTAAACGGGACACTTGCATCGAATCTATTGACGAAGACCCGTCCAGATAGGCAGATTGCAGATATAACATTTTACACTTTATCTGCATTATTCATTACGTTTTTCAAAATAACCCTTTTCGTGACTATATTTTCGGTTTTAGTCTTAGCTTTGTTACCTTTTTTTCTTCCTTAATAATTATTACAACAGAGGATGTCATCACAGCATACAACAATAACTTAAAATGAATCATCAACGAACCCAACATCTTAAAACATTCCAAGTGAACAGACACGATTACTGACTGACCAGTCATGTACATGTATCGCAGGGAAAACAAACTGTTAATCTTATAACATCGACAGAATAAACTCAAATGCTCATAGTAATGAATCTAGCTTCAGTTTTGCCAGAACAGAAACATGACTACTGTTTTAACACGTTATCAAGCTTAAACGATTTTATCAGCTTGAACTCGCATCACCATTAACACACTAGATGCAGCCACTATCAGGTAGTTGGTATGGACAATAACTGCATTTGAATGTGCTGAAGCATCATGGGAAGACAACAAAACAGGACCGATTTATTCTTGAAATTTGAATATTAAAGTGTACACTCAAGATGTTAAAGGATCACAACTGTGCCCAGGGTTCCTGCAGTATTATTTCACTTCACTTATTTACTTATAAATGCTCAATATTACTTTACTACTTTTGGACCTCACTTTACAAAAGCCCCATCAACTGTAGTACAGGCGTGCGCTACAACAGCTTGTTCTGATGGTGCACGTTAAACCCTCTGACATGACATAAGTACAGCTAGAAACCGAAAGGCTGTTGCAAATTCTACTAAAATTATTGGGAGCTTCAATTAAAACCCAAAACAATCTTCACTCACAGATGAAAGTGGGTTATGACAAACAATCTGGAAGTTTTTACACTGGTGGTCGGGTACTGAGCGTAGTAGGTGCGTACTACTACTGAGTTCAGCCCTATGGTTAGAGTTACACAATGATCTAACATTGTGGTCTCCATTCAGAGTGTAAGTAAAACGCATCAGATGAAACCGTATCAAAAGTTTCAGACGGAGAATATGAAAAATGTTTGGACAAACAGTGAAAAACTCCAAAACATTGTACAGATTATTAAACAAAATCCAGAATACTACCTAAATTCAGAAAACTGTCAACACAGGACCCTGTATCATGAGTGGATGTTTAAATTAGGTACCACCCGGTGGATACCAACTATAGACATATAAAATGGACAGCTGTATTGCAAGTGGCACCCGTCTATTCTCTACAAACGACAGACTCTAAAACTGAAAACAATGTTATACTTATCTGGTAAGCAAAACATATGAATACCAGTGTATTAGACTAGAACTACTATCTCAACAACTGTCTATAAATAATATATTAGATAATATTAACAGCAATGAGACATTCATATGAGATATTCATATAAAACAGTAAAATGTCATGCTTATCACAAGAAATAAAACAAAACAAACATCTAAGGACACCACTTACATTTAGTTCTTTTGCATTACAACTGGGGACATTGATGAACATGTGTCACAAATTATAAAGACATTTTCAATACATGTATAATTATTAAAGTAAATTAAATAATGTTTAAAGTGTAACCATGTTTGCGTAACTTTTAATAACTTCAGAAATAAAAGAAATGATCATTACTTCCTGTAAACACCCACAAAGTCAAACTGCTGGTTTGTCAATAATACCAGTAATTAGCCAATGTTATCTATCAACATTGGAACAATTTAGAATTCCCCCCACCTATAAACACACACCAACGTAAAATGCGAGACAGCTTCGAACTTCTCATCTATAAAAACATGTGATGCTAAGCAGCCGCTGAACAATTTTTCAACAAATATTTACATGCATAGAATAAAATGTTCCAACTGCATAATTTCCTTTCTGACGTGCATTCAATGAGATCCATTGTGATATATCAATTAAAAAGAACAGACATTTCTGGTGGTACTGTACAAGATATCATCATTAGTGAAACATCTACCAGCAGTAGCAGATTCAGTATTAAGTCGCAGACCTTTGTTTTAACTAATCCAAACATTTGGCTAATCTATAAACCAGTAAGACATATGGACAAAGTTTAATAGAGTGAACCAAGTCTGTGACAATGAAATGTGGAAATACCCTTTAAAAAGTAGAATATATAGCCAGTCTCCAAAACCATTACTTCTCAGCAGTACATGAATGTAAAAAGAAATTTAAAAAAATTTAAAAACACAATGATCACTAGAAACACTTCAGATGTATGGAAATGCAGCCTTTGAAATTCGGACAAGTTTGCAACGGCAGTTAAGTGCCCTTGCAAATAAATTTTGCAACGGCACTACGGTGGCAATTTTAAAGAAAATATTAATGCTGTCAAAAGTCTTAATATATGATACACTGTTGTAATAATAAGCTAAAATATAACATCTCAACTTTACTTTCGTAAGCTTCTATACTGAAATAAACCAATTCATATTTATTGAGGAAACGGCTACACACGATAATAAATTTATGTGGGTTTTTTCTGGGATCTGTAATTAGACAGTTGAGAGAGAAATGCCTACAGACTTCACCACTCGCAGATTTGCGACGGCAATGAAATGCTGTCGCAAATCAAGTTTGCGATAGCTTTTATGACGGCAATGCCGATTGCCATCGCGAATTTCGAGGGCTGGAAATGGATAATCTAAACAATAAAATATAAGTAATTTTTTATTTCAATTATCAAAAATGGCTCCAATAGTGACAAATATGCAACTACAATGTATAGTGCTTAAAAAGCTATGGTCTTTCACTTTAAAAAGGCTTGGGGTGTGGGAAGTAAACATACAAGCATGTCTCAGATCACTGGACTGGGATAGGGTGAAGGGGTGCATAAATGATTAGTATTAGAAATGTGAAATGTTTTGAATACCAGATAGTCTTACATCTAAACGTCTTCTGTGGCTCTTTAAAATACACTTTTATATCATTTTAATACTGATGTGGCCTACATTGACGAGATTGCAAACCCTTTATCCCAAAGCCATCCATAAAACCAAACCCCACTGTGACATGAGAAGATCTAGAAGCGATCAGTATTTGCTAGGTCTCCAATTCAAATATTTTTACACTAATAATTTTAGTTAACGATATCCAAAATATTTTATATCAATTATTTCAGTGACTGCATAAATCACAGCCGAGTTTGTTCATACCAGATACATTATTTGATCTCCATTTTCAGCTTAATAAAAGGAGAAAGGCGGGGCTCCATCCAGATCAACCACTAAGCAGTCAACATTGTTCCTGCCAATGTTTCTTTAGTATCATAAACAATTATAGAAAAAACAATTAAAAAAACCCACAGCAACATTGTTGTGATTTTGCAAACTGGTGCAGTACTGTTGACAGCCATTTTGCAAATACAGTGGAACCCCTCTAAACTATACCCTCTGTAAACCAGAATTCCTTCAGAACCAGACATTTTTCACTGTCCCTTTCTAAATATTAATCCAGAACATAAATTCACTAAACAGAATACCCATTATAACCAGATGTTTTACTTGGTCCTGTGGATGTCCAGTTAAGAGGGGTTTCAACTGTCACTGTACAACCATTTCAATGCAGCATGATTAGCACCATAGTCGATTGTGTTTTCACAAATACCTCCTCATTGGAGCAGTGTTCTAATTTATGTACCAGACCCTGTGCGTATAAACCTTAAAGTCTAGACTTTAATAAAGTTCAGACTTTAACGTCATGGCAATGCCATTCAAATAGCATTATGTTAAAGTTTAGACTTTATTAAGGTCTAGACTTTAAGTTTTATAAGCATGGACCCTGATGGATTACATCAAAAACATTACAAGCATAACATTTCACATTGCATAACCCATTATAACTTTGTATATGATGTTACAATCATGTACATGATGTGACCATGTCCGAAATCTGATGCAGACAAAACAAAAACCCAACTCCAGGCTAACAACTTGTACTAGTGTCTGCTGAATGAAACCATTGATCTCACAGTATTCTGAGATTTGCAGATATCTGTTATACATATGTATGCAAATTGATCAGTAAAGACTTACAGGTTGTTAAAAGGCCTACACAGTAGCTGTTTTTATAATTTTTATCAGCCTCCATTATTGTTATAAATAATTTCAGTGTTATTCGACACAAAATTAAAAGTGAAAGCGTTTTGGAAATAATAACAAAGAGTACATGATATGCCCGTCAGGAGTTTGACTGAAAACCATAGATATTAAAGAATGTTACAGGTATGATTCAATTCTAATTGTGTGAAATTTGTGCAATGATATGAATGAACAGTTTGTTTTGGACCAAGTACTGATGATCAATTGGAGAAGGTGCTGTCTGATTAATGAAGTTATTGTTTTTTATTAGAAAGAGAAAATTTGTTTAGCATTTTCTTCAAAGACTAAACAAGATGTTCCTATAATGTTCAGAATATAGACAAATTATTTGATTTATTTGTTTCCCAGAGACCTGGTAATAGTATGTGACACACTGCCATCCCAAGTTATTCCTACGTGTGAGGTTTGATGGTCCTGTATGTATCTGTATGCAAGATATGATCCGGACAAGGATTCATCGTTATGTGCAGTAGACTGTGAAAAGTAGGTCACAGTGACCTAGTCATAGTATGCGACACACCGCAATCCCAAGTTGTTCCTAATGTGAGGTTTGATAGTCTTGCGGTACTATGTTTTTGTGTATTTAAATACAGTCAGTGCAGAAATAACAAAAACTGTAATACATACCATAGTAAAATAAAAAACCTAATGTTTACTGCATCTAGGTCATAATGTTGTTTTATAGACTGGTGTAGCCTTGCAAGATAAGACAACTTTATATTTGAAATTATGAAATAAATGAAGATCATGGTCACGTGATCCATGATATGCTGAAACAAAGACTTGAATTTCTGAGACTTCATCGTGGAGACAAGTGTATGATAGTGCATCTAAGATTTCATTAATAGAATCTGTCTTATTCGAAACATTGCACATGTACATTACATTTTTCAATTCTTATATTACAATTCTAACTGCACATTAAATAAATCCAACAAAAGTAGTAGCAGCAATATTTTCAAATATTCACATACCAATTTATTATTGAAATACCTTGAAAGTCACACCTTCAGATATTTATACATTTATTACAGCTGTAATATGTAAACATATACCAGGAAATATCCCTGTTTCCTTTTACACTTATATGGGATGGGTATTATGTGAATGATTGCACTGCAACATGGGTTCCCTGTAACATGATACATACAACTGTACCACACTGTATTTACACTACTGCCTAATTTCTAGGGACACATTTTAAATAACTTTTTGAAAAAATTACACTCAGGTCTTGTTGGCTTGTAAGCAAATGACCCATCCATACCAACACATTATCTAGAGATCTTGCAAATTTCTATACCATTTTTATATGGGTTAATACACTAAAATTATCACATGTGTTTATCACATGGATATCATGGGTAAAGATAAATAATAATAATTAATACCCAGTAATAATTCTGTCTTACTAAATACAATGGTGGCAAAATTGAACAAAAGTGTTTTTAGCATAACCATTCACAGAAAAGATATATGTACTTAATAGTCTGCATTCCTTTCTTTTACAAATATTTTTGCACTTATCTCTAAGCTAGGGGCTGGCATTTTTTCCCCATCTTTAAATATTAATCTCCATTTGCAGGTAAGATAAAGAAACTAGCATTTCCAAATTTGATTTTTTTTTAAATGAACAATTAGCATTCCTTTTCCTAAACACAAATATCCACTTAATCTCAAACAAACACACATTACATACAGTCCTTGAAATTCGGACAAGTTTGCAACGGCAGTTAAGTGTCATTGCAAATAAATTTTGCAACGGCACTACAGTGGCAATTTTAAAGAAAAGATTAATGCTGTCAAAATTCTTAATATATGATACACTGTTGTAATAATATGCTAAAATATAACATCTCAACTTTACTTTCATAAGCTTCTATACTGAAATAAACCAATTCATATTTATTGAGGAAACGGCTACACACGATAATAAATTTATGTGTTTTTTTCTGGGATCTGTAATTGGACAGTTGAGAGAGAAATGCCTACAGACTTCACCACTCGCAGATTTGCGACGGCAATGAAATGCTGTCGCAAATCAAGTTTGCGATAGCTTTTGTGACGGCAATGCCGATTGCCATCACGAATTTCGAGGGCTGTACATATTAATATTACTGTGGACTTGCTGTGGAGTCAAAAACTAGCTTTCCTATACTCATATTAATAAAAATAGATCTGCACTAACACAGGTAAGTTAACAACTGGAATTCCTTTTCTTAACAAATAACAATTTGCACAAATACCTGTACAGGTAAAAGTAATGTGAATTTTATGCAAGTCAATTAATGTCTAGTATGCCTCTGTGCGTATACAAATAAGTGAATGCATTAGTTAATAGTTCTATATATCAAATAGGTTTCCATGCTCTAGAATAAATGAGTTAAAGATACTTGGTCCTTGAACAGCAATGTCTGGTATTTCTGCTTCAAACTTGAGTTACTTGCTTGAAATTTTTTTTCAAAGACCTAATCCTATGAAAAAGAATTTTGGGTATAGAATTGCCTACAAACCCACCAACTACTTCACAACTCCAAAATTGTATATCTTATCTGGAAGGAAGGAAGAAGGGTTCTATTTAACTCCGCACTCAACACATTTCAATTAAGGACATACGGTTAAAGAACAGAGATACTGAAAGAGGAAACCCACTGTCACCACGCAGAGGGCTTCTCATTTCAATTAGCAGCAAGGAATCTTTATAAGCAACATTCCATAGACAGGAAAGACCATACCATGACCTGTTTTATCAGATGTAGAGAAATGGCAGGAACAAAAATTAGCCCAGTTGCCCCACTGAAGGGGATCGAATCTAGACCAACCACACATCAGGCGTGCGCTTTATAACTGGGCTACATCCCACCCCTCATATCGTAGAAGAGAAAACATCATGTTCATAATCAGCTAAGTCAATAGATGGACTCAGTATCAGTATAAAGAGTTTTTAGTCGAGACTTAGTTTTATAAGCCCAAGGCCAGGAGAACAAAGATTACATTGTATGTCCAGAAATCAGTATTCTAAGCAAGTAAACATACATTCAAGAAACAAATATACCAAACAGTGTTTTCCCAAGGACCATGTACTTTAACCTCCAGTTATTGTAATGTGATGTCACATGAAACGCAGACTGAATATGCATCCCTCCATGTTCAACTTCGTCTGCCTATCTTGGTATCTTGTAGGCCTACAATGGGCTTAGATGGCGGGTGCTAGCACCTACACAGCGTGTGCTTGACGATATGTGTTCACCATGGTATCACAGTTAGTCAGTGTTTCTTCTAGGAGGTATCGTTATGGTCTCGAACTACGTCAATCATTAATCGTCAGCTGGGCGAAGCCGATAAGCGCTTTATCATCTGGGACCTCATTGTCTTTGCAGACGTAATTCTGAAAGATAACCAGTGTTACTGTTAGTATTTGCTAGTTTGATAGAAACAAAAACGAAACAAAAAGAAGAAAAGAATATTGGTTTTAAAAAAAGAAATGCATTATTTAATGACGCACACTCAACACATTTTATTTACAGTTATATGGCATCAGACGTATGGTTAAGGACAACACAGATTTTTAGAGGAAATCTGCTATTGCCACTTCATGGGCTACTCTTTCTGATTAGCATTAAGGGATCTTTTATTTGTGCATCCCACAGGCAGGATAGCACGAACCATGGCCTTTGTTGAACCAGTTATGGATCACTGGTTGGTGCAAGTGGTTTACACCTACCCAATGAGCCTTGCAGAACAGTGACTCAGGGTTTGGAGTCGGTATCTGGATAAAAAATCCAAAGCCTCGACTGGGATTCGAACCCAGTACCTACCAGCATGTAGACCGATGGCCTAAACATGACGCCATTGAGGCCTATCAAATATTGGTTTAATGAGCCCTTCACACATTTTGAGATTCAGCTAGAACCGTCTGACATGCAGTTATTTTGACATATGTGTTTTATTAATTATTTGGTTTACAGCAGAAGATTTGTGTGTTTTCTATGTCTAAATGCAGTTTTCGTTTGCTGATTTTGGCTTATAGAACTTCATATTTTGCCAAAAGGAAATACAAAATTATTAATGGGTATACAATCCTGTACACCATGTGAAAAAAAATCATGTAACACATTTATTACTTTTTGTTTGGTATTAATATTTCTTATGCAAATATTATAATTTATTTCCAGTAAATTAATACACTTTTATTTGCTTACAATTGTTATGCAGAGAACACTATAAAAGTTGTAGCCAGTATTAGGTAGAAAATTTAAATAGAATTTGTGAATCATATCACATTTTGTAGACGTTCCACACAAATGAAAGAGCACCACTAGTTGTATGAATTACTAATTTAGCTCTTGACTAATAAGCACATATCAAGTTAATTTAAAAGTCATCAAGTTTCAAATTTCATAAACTTACCAAGCGAAAAGTGATATTCTTAGTGTCTGGTTTTTCTAGAATTTTTTGCAGATTTGCAGCCACTGAAACAAAAGTGAATAATTATTAACCTTTTATTATGAAAGTAATTTTCATGCAGTAACCTCTTTACAGTTCACCTTCAACAACAGGTTGCCTTTATAAACACATTATAAAGCATACAAATTTTTTTATTATTTAAGTTATCTTTGCTGGGCAGCTTCCTAGGTTGTCTGCAGGACAGTCAATCAATCAACCATTAGACTTGTGCTTACATACACCGAAGGTTCATGCATGACTGTCTTGGGTACATCTTCCGAGATTCCCCAGTAAATGTGCCTACAGGACAACAGAGGTTAATGGGTTAATGTGAAAAGAAACCTGCTGATCCTCCTACTGACTAGCAGCAAGGTTTCTTTTATGAGCTCATTTCCTGAAGTATTTTTCATAGATTATTACCTATATTAGTTGTGGAGCCCAGGCATTGCCTTCACGGTCAAGGGATCCCATACAATGACCTATTCAAGACTACATTGTGTTAATTAATCTGTCACAGCGGGTCAGCTTACTTCTGTTTTAAATACCCAACATAGCATTAATGAATCTGCATTCATTAGCCACTGTATTAATATTATTATGGTTACAGATGCCTCTTAACAATGCCAAGAGAAACCATTGAACACATCCCAAAGAGGTCAGACTTACCAGGAAAGACCATTATTACTGAAGCATCTTACCAATGCCAAAATAATCACAGAACACTTGAAAGTTGTCAGATGGGAAATGACAGGTAAGTGACAGAAATGACAAGCACCTGTCATGGTTGAACAGACAAGGACTGGAATGTGGTGGTGGACATTAAAGAACTTAAAAAATAGATGCTGACAGATGGGTAAGAAAGAAGAAGGAAATCAAAGGACGCAAAGGAAATGGAGGCAGTGGAATTAAAAATACTTTGACAATGTCTTCACAACCACTCACCAACGATCATGTCCTTGCCATTCACAAGTCCTGCCTCGACTAACTCCCGAGATACACTGTCAGAGGTATCTGATAAAATAACAAAAATACTGTTAGATTTATAGTGGCAGAGAAACAGTTTATGTATGTAATGTTAGCAATATAGAACTGCCATGAAATTAGCCGGTCATGTGCAGCAGACTATGAAAAGTAGGTCACAGTGACCTAGTAATAGTACGCAACACACTGCCATCCCAAGTTGTTCCTATGATTCTGTCACTGTTCTTGTCAAAACATCGAACGTTACAACCTCCGCGTATTCGACAGTATTTTCTAATCAAAACACTGGCACACACGTGCAGGTGGTTGATCGAGATTTTTGTTTTTTTAAGCCAACCATGTTTTATCATTGACGAATCATTTTTTCCGTCACTGCAAACAATATGCATCGCAAACTGCTAATCATTGTTAGAATATTGTATCGCGATCGGTCATTTTGCAGCCTGTATGGTCCGGATAAAGATTTACTGTTATATGCAGTAGACCGTGAAAAGTAGGTCACAGTGACCTAGAAGTAGTACACAACACACCACCATCCCAAGTTGTTTCTACATGTGAGGTCTGATGGTTCCATATGCATCTATATGCAAGATATGGTCCGGACAAGAAAACATTAACAGACAGACAGACAGATGGATGGACAATGCCATATCATAATATGACCCATAGATGGGTGTTTAAAAGAATGCATAGATACAATCAGTTACCTGATAAACTAAATATACACGATAACAATATGACAAAATATTGAAAAATATATTGCTACAAAACAATCACTGTGTACTAAATACTACTATACCTTGATTAGGTGTGAAATCGAATTTGATGTCATTCAGTTCCTTCTTTTCATTTCTAAAACAGAATAAATATTATGAAACATATTACTAGATAAACAGTTTTGTTTTTGAACACTAATACAGTCTATTATGTAAAAATTACACTGTTATGAGAACTAACTCTGACTAAGGTAATCATTTCATCTTAATTCAAATTTCCATTGGGCTATTTCTCGTTCCAGCCAGTGCACCATGACTCGGATATCAAAGGATGTGGTAAGTGCTATCCTGTCTGTGGGATGGTGCATATAAAAGATCGCTTGCTACTAATGGAGGAAAAATGTAGCGGGTTTCCTTTCTAAGACTATATGTCTGAATTACCAAATGTTTGACATCCAATAGCCAATGATTAATAATCAATGTGCTCTAGTGGTGTCGTTACACAAAACAAACTTCTAATTTAAATTTTGTGACATCCATACATTGTCATATCAAAGGAACACTTTCATGAAATATAAGCTTTATGTGTTGGAAAGCTGTATATCAACGGGCCATAAAAAACTTGTGACAAGTGAAAATTATTTTAAATTCAGGACGTAATAAATTTGACAATAACTGTTAACTCATTTATTATCCTGACACCATATAACATCAGTAAAAATGTGTCGAGTGCGTTGTTAAATAAAACATTTTTTATTTTTTATTATCCTCTATATGTCACAAACCTTAAGCGTAATACGAGGTTGATGGATTTAGATACAGGGGCTTCCACCTGAAAGACAAAGATGATATTAAAACAAGAAATGGGACGACAAACACAAAATTATGTTAATTTTAAACATTACATTTAGACAATCAATTTCATTATTAGTTTCACGACACAATTCTGAAATGGTGTAAACAATGAGAGGAAACAACATGCTGACAACATACAGACAGGGCTGTATCTAATCTAAAATAATGGGGAAAGGGGCAGTAGAAGAAACGGGGGATGGAGGTAAAAAAAATACAATTATGATCTTCTTCAGCCAGATAAAAAGAACACTTGTAAATAAATAAAAAAGGCAATTTTTATTATTTTTGGAGGGGGGACATTTACACTCTCCCCACTAGCTCACACTGGGAATGGCCTTGACAGGTTGCTTTTATTATCAATTCACAGCAAAAAGTATTTTATATTTAGCTTCCAGACAACACATCACATACCATGGCATTTGATATTTGAGAGTCCTAGAGAAAACAAATAAAGAGCATCTCTGTGGACAGAAAGAAATCCATCCCATAATGCAAAGGATTACTGAGCTACATACAGTCTCCAGTTTGCTGCCACTGTATCATGTTTCCCACTAATAGAGCACTTTTAACAGATAAACTGCACATTAAATACATTTTCCAATTTAGATTACCAGTGTCTGTTTTTATTACTAATATAGGCAGAAAGATGTTATTATCTTTTATCTTGGGAAAGAAAAAGCCCATTTCTTCCCCTAGATATGTGACTGACATCATAAACAGTGCTTAACAATAGGCTGATCATCGTAGTGCATACAGCGGTTATTTAAGTGTTAAGAATAGTTTCAATGGTGGTAGTCATGTCAACAACCAACTTACATTATCGCTGTCTCTTGTTCTCAACTTGCAAACTTGTTTTCAATAACAGTACATGTATTATTAGAAAATCTTTCATAAAATGATAAAGATTGATAATGGGTAATAAACAGAATATTCAACTCGCTACTCAGCAATAGTTTATCTTGCTCTTATGAATTGGTGTTGTCCTTGACTCGTGCAAGATAAATGGTACTGCCTCGTAGCTCTTTGACTATTCTCTAAATATTCAATATGTTTCTGGTCGTCATAATATTTGTATTTCCAAAACTAAATTTTACCTCCCAATAAATACTTGGAATAAAAAATCTACATCCGGAAATAAAAGTAAGTTTGAGATGTTACAAATATTAGGACAACTACAGTATAGACAGATACTGATAATCTGAACAAGTAAATATTAGAAAATAAAAATCAGGTTTGAGCTACTAAAAATGTTAGAACAATAATATTCAATATACAGACAATGATATTCTAAAGAAGAAAATGTATTTAATAGTAATTTTAGTCTTCTTGTCAGTCATATTAATAATGTCATCAAACTCAGGACATTCTTAACAAAAACTGCCAGTTTATTTTGTTTAACAACACAACTAGAACACATTAATTTATTAATCATCAGCTATTGGATGTAAAAAAAAAATTGACATATAGTCTTAGAGAGGAAACCTGTTATACTTTTCCATTAGTAGCAAAGGATATTTTACATACACCAATCCACAGATAGGTTTAGCACATACATGTACCAAGGCCTTTGATATACCAGTTGTATGGGCCCGCTGATGGGGATCGATCCCAGACCGACCGCACTACCACTGGACTACATCCCGCCCCTTACAAAAACTGAGATTTTGGTTTAAAAGTAGAGGTGAAAAGAAGAAAAGGAACAGCTTTTTGGGGTAGTAGTGCTAAAATCCTGAATATAGTCCAGAAAAAAATTGATGTTATTCATTTCTGAAACTTTTTGTATATGCACTAAAACAAGATGATATTGAATAACAGCAATAGATCAGATTAACATTACACATATGTCTAGTCAAAACTGCTCTAACAGCCACTTGTATTAAACATCCACATTTGCATTCTCCCAAATCATCTAATACCGTAAAATTGAACTGTATTAAGCATCCACATTTGTTTTCTCCCAAATCATCTAAGATGATAAAAACTGACCTGTATTAAGCATCCACATTCGTATTATCCCAAATCATCTAAGATGATACAAATTGACCTGTATTAAACATCCACATTTGTATTATCCCAAATCACCTACGACAGTACAAACTGACCTGTGTTAATATTTCACTCAGTGGCTGCTTAAAACTGGTTTGACTATATATATTTTGTACATATTGAGTCATGCACAACTTATAGTACTTTCAAGAGATCAAAACAACAACATTTATACATTATGCATATACAAGAATTCAATATATATATAACATAATGTTAAAGCAATGGTGGGACAAGAATACGCAATAAAGAACTACATGAATTACATGTATGTAGAAGAAGAGAAAGAGAAAACAATCCTAAGAAAGATGAGGAGTGTTAGAAAAGAAGTAAAAGAATATTGCAGTACAAAAACATTGCAAATCTGCTAACTTTGTCATACTGTTAGACTGGGTAAGCAAACAATAAGATTATAATATTTAAATTGACCTGATTATTGAGATTTTAACAGCATTTGACTTCAGCTGACAATACTATTGAGATTTTAACAGCATTCATCTGACAATACTACTGAGATTTTAACAGCATTCATCTGACAATACTATTGAGATTTTAACAGCATTTGTCTTCATCTGACCATACTATTGAGATTTTAACAGCATTTGACTTCTTCTGACAATACTATTGAGATTTTAACAGCATTCATCTGAAAATACTATTGAGATTTTAACAGCATTTGACTTCATCTGACAATACTACTGAGATTTTAACAGCATTTGACTTCTTCTGACAATACTATTGAGATTTTAACAGCATTTGACTTCATCTGACAATACTATTGAGATTTTAACAGCATTTGACTTCATCTGACAATACTATTGAGATTTTAACAGCATTTGACTTCATCTGACAACAGTACTGAGATTTTAACAGCATTTGTCTTCATCTAACAATACTATTGAGAACTGCATACCTGCAAAAAACACCCATCCCTAACTATTATACCTGTTGAGACTTAGCTGGCGTGTTATCTGCAGGTTGTGTCTCATTGACTTGAGCGGTATCTACGGCTGTGGACAGTAAGCTGGCGGCAGCAGCATTGGGACTGGAACCTGGTGCTGAAGCAGAACCTGCAGTGCCTGGTGAGCTGGCGGCGGGCTGGGTGGATGCAGATGGGGCGCCTGGGGCTGCCACGCCAGGCTGAGCTAACTGAGCTTGTCGCTGTTTAGCATCTGGGAGCTGTAGACAGTAGAGTTGTCATGCACAGTGATTTATAAAGCAGTCAGGGGACAACATATCAAGATGATCAAATTGTTATACATGTCCAGGGTGTAATTACAACATGACAAGTAATCTGGTAATAAATGGAGCATAGAGATAATTATGTTCCATGATTGTATCAGTCAAAGAAGTATTATTATTGTTTATATCTTAATACAGGGTTAGTACTCTATTGGTAAGATTTTTTTCAAAGACTTTTCAAGGACCCAAGACAAAATATTAAGGGCTTTTTCTTACTTCAAAAAGGTAAAGTACCATACCCTGAAGGTAGTTTGCAGTTACTTTCCTACTGTAAAAAACAGTGTTGGATTGTATAATTGGTAAATTGCTATGCATGCACTGCCCATCTCTGATTTTAGCGTAATCTAATATTCTAAAAATAATGACTAGAACTTTAAAGGCCATTTACATATCTTAAGAAAATAAAATTTAAGTACTTTTCATGACATTTTATGATTTTTCGAAAATTCATGTATTTTTGAGTACTTAATTTTTACAATTAGAAATTCATGGACTTTCATGGTTTTTAAGGACCCATACGAACCCTGTAATAATAATATACAGTGGGTCTTGTATAAACTACATTCAAGTGGGACTGATAAAAGGCACCCAAGTGTACAATAGAGGTGTGATGTTAAAGCCCCAGGTCTACATCAATTTCTATCAGAGCTACAGCAGTTGCTGTCAGTGCTACTGTTATTTTCAAGCCCTGCATAACAAGGCTATGAATGCTTCAAATCTGTCAGTGACATTGTTCCAACCAATAATGGAAGGACTGGTGAATTACCATGGGGGCCAGTATCTTGTTTAGGGCAGCGGAAATATTTTCAATTTCTATCCCTGAATATTCCTGCAGATGTGCATGTGAAGTATATATCATCTAAGCGTGTACAATGTATAGTGAAGGAAAAAGAACAAAATGCTTGGCAAACAAAAATATATATATTATTCTTTTTAAATACTTAATGTAATACTTTGTAATGTTCAAAATAAAAGCATTATTATTTCATATTTGCAAAAGGAAGACACATTTTCAAGATATGATGTATGAATAGAACAATACATTAGCATCAGTCAGTAAATTGAAGAGAATAATCAGTTAATTAGACTCAAAATTAATAAACATATTTATCATTCAGTGTATTTATTACTTTATTACTAAAACATTGTCAAATTTTATGTACCATTACACCTCTCAAGTCCAACAAATTTTGATAACACTAAATACTTTTAAGAATTCAAATATATTTTTCTACATATTAATCATGCAAATTATGAAGAAGAACATGTATATTTGTAATGCATAAATGTAATAAAATTAATCTTTTTATAAACGAATGCTTATGAACATGCTGTACTTTTATATACAGGAAATTATTATAGTCTAACTTAATTTCTTAAAAGATTAATGTACACATTGGTCCTACCTGTACTGCCTCATTCTTCACTCTGGGAGACTGGAATAAAACATAAACAATATATTCAACACATTTATAATCATCAAACAAGACACTGTTAACGGCAATTATAAAATGACATTTTTCCAGCATTTTAAAAACAGAAGTTTTGTTTTGTTTAACAATGCCACTAGAGCACACTGATTTATTAATCATGGGCTATTGGATGTCAAACATTTGCTAATTTTAATATATGGTCTTAGAGAGGAAACCCGCTACATTTTCAATTACTACCATGGGATCTTTTATATGCACCATCCGACAGACAGGGTAGTATATACCACGACTTTTGATATATACCAGTCGTGGTGCCCAATGGGCCCACGGATGGGGATTGATCCCAAACTGACCTCACATTAAGCGAGTACTTTACCACTGGGCTACACCTCACACCCCTTTAGAAACAGAAGTATCAAGGATTAGTTTATCATTGTAGGGGTTTACAAAAGGACATTATCTAAATATTGATGTTATTCAAATTAGAAAAACAGCTGTGAGCAATGAGATGGGTTTTTTAAGTTAGCATCATCATTTTTAAAATAACTGTCAATATTGAGCAGACAATATCTTTTACTTGTAAGTAGGCCTATTTACATATTTCTATTTTTATAAATAAATTAAAAAAAGTTCAATGTTAAAAACAAATCAAAGAAAAAATATTAAGATATATAAAACTTACTGTTTGAAGCAAAATATTATAGTGCCAGAATGGCATGTCATCTAACAACATTGTTGGGAAATTGAGAGTAAAAAAACAAATAAATATTTAGCATTCCCATCTATTTTATTTACTGCAATACAAATACTCAAACATAGCATTGCCAAAAATACAAACCCTGGTCGCAGATATGGCAGCCATTCCTTCTTCCGAATTCTCATCAAGTTCATCATCTGACCACTCCCAACAACCGTCCTCGGTCTTGTGGAGTCGACCGCTCGAACCTGGCACTCGCTTCACCTACAACAGAAACACAAACACTCATCTGTTATCCCTATTTTTTAATCATAGTATTTGAGCAAATTTCACAAAACATTTAAGTCTTGTGAATCAGCCAAATGAAGCAGATACATGTTTTATCTGGGAAATTGAAACATTCATCTTTTATTTAGATTTTCTACTGATATCACTGGAGCAATTGTTTTTAAATAGCATATGGTTACCTTTACAGTTAGCAATTAAATTTGTTGTATATTTACATGAATTTGACATCAATTTCACACAGAAAATGATGTCATTATGCAAGACTGATCAGTGTAAGTATAAACAAAAATTATTTATATTTTGAACTATTGTATTTGTAGTTTTTAATTACAAGAACCATTTCTTGCAATAATAGGTATCCAGCGCTTTGCAAAATTGGTCCATGTTTTTTATATGTATGCATCTATGTCCCAAAATCCTGAAATAATAGATTATAAATCATTTTTTTTAAATGAAGTTCTTATTTTCCCAGTATCCCCTTCAACAATGATGGTTATTGAGTCTATTAGCCGGTTTAGAAATGACCAAATGTATTTCATGACTAACTAACCACTTTGGTATAGAACATGGTCATAAATGTAATAATTTTTATTAAAGCATTCAACAAAAGATAACCATTAAATTACCTTTTGTGCTTTCATAGTTGGACCATCAGAGATACAGGTTTTTACAATATAGGCTTTGTCCTGGGAAAAAAAAAAGAGTAAAATGTAACTCATCACTTCATGTTCGCATTTACATTAGTACAACACCTATTAATTAATTCTAACAAAATGATATGTATGTAGTAAATACATTAAGAAATTACCCGACAAAAAGAAGGAACAGAGAGAAGTGGGGAAAGGAAAATGATCTTTCCATATGAAAAAACAAAACAAGATATATTTTGAGGTCGTAATCACGGCTTCACAAGAGGCTTTGTTGACACAACTGTTAGGCAACAACGAACTGTTTGTTATAGCCGAACATTTTAGTGTGTGCAGCCGTTAATTAAGCGTAAGAATACTTTCCATGGTGGCAGTCATGTCAACAACTAATTGAAAATCATTATCAATATGTACATCACAGCTATGCTGTCTCTTGTTCTCAACTTGTTTTCATTAACATTATCATTTGAAAATTTTCCAAAAAATTATCAAGATTGATAATGGGTAATAAACAGAATACCCAACTTGCTACTTGGCAATACTGTTTATCTTGCACTTGTGAACTGGTGTTGTCCTGCTTTCACCTAGGGCCCAGAAAGGACAACAGACAACATCAATTCACTCGTACAAGACAAACAGTACTGTCGAGTAGTGAGTTAAGTATTCTCTAAACAGGTGAACAGGAAAAGTAAATGTTTTAAAGGGAAACAACTGTGAGGTAACAGTGAAACAGGAAAACAACGAAAAAGAGTGTTAAACAAACATGTCATCACAAACATAAGTACAATTATTTGGGGTCCTAACATATGATTATTGCAACATTTGCTCTGTATTGTGAAAGATTAAACCCTCTGCCAGTAGACCTATCAAATAATAGCAAGAACTCTTTATATGCACTTTCCTATAGATAGGATAGCACATACCATTTGATATACTGACAGGACAACATACCAAGGCATTTGATATATTAGTTATACAGTACTGACTGGTTGGGACATGGTAGAGAAACAATGGATCCTACAATATATTACAAATATTCAATAGATCAACTACATGTAGGTAAGGGGCCGTCCATAATTTTCTACATTTTCACAAGTGGTTTGTACGCTCGTGAAAATGTTGAAAATTATGGAAGGCCCCTAAACCTACAAGTATGACAAAATTGTTTTTATTTTAACAAAGCACACACAAACCTTAGCTTTCTTGAAAAATTCATGTTTTAATAACTGTTTTGCTGTTGGCCTGCAATATAAAAATATGAAATATTTCTTTAAAAAAATAAAAGCACAATGTCTACCCACCAATACCAATGAAGGGTTGAAGCACAACAAACCAAAATGTTTTTAATAATGGCCATAGGCCTCTGAAAACCACACTTTAACAATCATCTCAGTCGCAAGTCTCTCACACAAGTATCTCACACAAGTTCAGTTCTGTGTAACTGTTGGGGTTTTTTCCTAACATTAAATGTAGCACATTGTTATAATGGATTATACAAAATTAAATGTTTTTGCTTTACTCAATAAATGGGTTACAAACAGGCGTATGTGCAGGGGGAGGGGTTTTGGTAGTTGAAATATATTTTGAGGGAGATCATGACCAAACTACCCTATAAACTTTACTGGCAAGTCTAGACCCACTGCTGCATACATGTATATGTCCGCACACACGCCAGACACATTTTCAAATTTCAAAGCTAAAGTTTGTTTTGTTTAATGTCACTACTAGAGCAGACTGATTTTTTAATCATTGGCTATTGGATGTCAAACAAAAAAAAATCATTTAATCTTAGAGAGGAAATCTGCTGCATTTTTGGTTCACTAGTAGCAAGGGTTGTTTTATATGCACCATCCCACAGGCAGGATATCACATACCAAAGCCTTCTCTATACCAGTCACGGTGCACTGGCTATAGTCTAATGGACCCACCGACAGGGATTGATCACAGAAAGATCACGCATAAGGCGAGCGGTTTACTACTGGGCTATGTCCCGCCCCTTTGACATGTCAAATGCCTGTTTTTGACATCAGACCTTTTCTCGGGCTCCTTCTTGAGGCACTCCCCGATCATCTTCCTGAAGATTTTGCTGTACGCCTTATACTGGTCCTTGTCCTCTGCCCCCGTGTCCAAGTTCGGGGGCTCGTTCTGCAGTGTCAACATCAACACCTGTAAACACATTCACAATATCAGCAAATTCAACACTTCACTTAGTTCCTTGTAATAGTATTTACACAATATTAAAGCTTTTAAAATCAACACCTGTAAACACATTCAAAATATCAGTAAATTCAACACTTCACTCAGTTCCTTGTAGTACTCAGTACTAGTAGTAGTATTTACACAATATTAAACAAGCTTTTAAAATCAACACCTGTAAACACATTCACAATAGTAGCAAATTCAACACTTCACTCAGTTCCTTGTAATAATATTTACACAAAATTAAACAATCTTTCAACATCAACACCTGTAAACACACATTGATTCAATATTATCCACCAATGTCCTGATGAACATTCAGTCCTGAAAAGTCTACATTTCACTCATTGACTTGTAATGCTTTTTAAAGAGTGGTCTGACACAGACCGCACAGTTTAAAGGGAACTATCACTTTCAGGGCTAGCTCTGGGTATTCTGAACATTTCACCATATTATCTTTAAAAAAAAAGGAAAACCTAGGGCTAATTTCAACAAAATATATATTATTACACAATTTGTTTTTGCCAAAATAAAATAAAATTTGGTAATTGTTCTCAATTGTTGGTGAATTTGGCAAGTGGCGCAGCTAGTCTTGACTGGCTCCCCATCACTCACCTGAAACCAGTCTAAGATGAGTGATTTATAGCTCCCCATCACTCACCTGAAACCAGTCTAAGATGAGTGATTTATAGCTCCCCATCACTCACCTGAAACCAGTCTAAGATGAGTGATTTATAGCTCCCCTTAACATGTGCATTTTGTTTAAACTACTACAAAAAGAGTAAATATCAATCCTCAGTGTACAATGGAAATATTAAACAGACATTCAAAATATGATCTTTTTTTAAATGTTCCTAAGAGTATGATCTAGGTGGGTCAACATGCTTATATCAGTTCTAATTTATTACACAACAGTATTTCTGTCAGAAAGAAATGTTTGGGTATGGCACTATGGAACTGAATACTACCACAGTCTGGGGTACTTTCCACAGAATGAAAATGGGTTACATTTAGGTTTAGGGTTAAGAAAATCATACAGTAATGATAAGAGTAATTAAGTTTTTCAAAAGGTTAACTTTAAAAAATTAAATCTGCAAACAAATTTGGGTATGGCACCATATCTGTTTTATTCTCTGGCAGATCTTTTCTTGCCTTCAACATCAGTCACCTTGACACAGGATACTAACAGTGACAGTGTCACCAACAGGAACCGAGATAGGTATGTGTTCTAAACATGAGACTGTCATACATCAACCAAGTCAGCTTACCTCCCTTGTATACCAAGAATGTCAATTTACCTCCCTTGTATACCAAGAAAGTCAATTCACCCACCCACCTTGCATACCATATATTGCCATTCACTGAAGAGAACAAAATGTCTGCTATCTTAATAATGGAAGATCTGTATTGATTATTTATTTAAAAAGTTTGTTTTATTTAACAATACCACTAGAGCACATCGATTCATTAATCATCAGTTATTGGATGTCAAACATTTGGTAATTCTGATATATATTATATTCTTTGAGACAAAATTCTACATTTTTCATTATTAGTAGCAAGGGATCTTTTATACGAACCATCCCACAGACTGGATGGCACATACTATGCCTTTGATATACCAGCCTTGGCTAGAATGAAAAACAAATGTCCAATGGGCCCACCATTGAGGATCGATCCTAGACCAATCACACATCAGACAAGTGTTTCAGCAGTGGGATAAGTCCTGCCCTTATCTGTTACTAAGTAATTTATTTATATATATATATATAGCATATATAACAATGTTTGTTTTGTTTTGTTTTGTTTAACGACGCACTCAACACATTATAATTACGGTTATATCGGCGTCGGACATATGGTTATGTCGAGAAAAACACCCAGTGGTTAGCTGACGGGGATCGATCCTAGACCGACCGCACATCAATATAACAATGAGTCCTACCTTCATGGGTGGGTACTTGTGATATGGGGCTGTTCCCGTCGCCAGCTCGATTGCAGTGATGCCGAAACTCCAGATGTCAGCCTTGAAGTCATAGCCACTCACCTGGACAACACAAACATAAACTTGCTCATTCAAACATACAGGAATTTTTAATTCATATTTTAATCTGACGGTTGGGGTGGGGGTTGATTTTTTGCAATGGCTAAAGTAATGAATATGAATAAAACTTGACTATTAAACTCTATATCTTTGAACTTTCTGTCATTCAACAGAATGAACGAATTGAAGTAAAAAATACCATTTTGATAAAAAAAAAAGACAATAAAGCTTATTAAAAGTGATCCCCTAAAGTCCAGTAACATTGTTCTCTTGTTTCTTTCTTCTTTAAGTGCAACAACCACATTGACCTCACTAGCTAATAAATCATTACTTATAGTTTTGTTTTTATAAAGTCAGTGTAATTTGTAAATATTATTTAGCACCCAAGATGTAATTGTCCATTATTAGGTGGTGATATCCCTGACAAAATGAAAAGTTTATAACTTGTTCTTACAAAATGCAGAATAAACAAATGACTGTAATTTAATGATCAGCCATGACTAATTAAATCAGTAACGGACAGATTACTTTATCAGTGGTTTCAGTCAAAGATTGTAGATACAATAAAAAATAGAGAGAGCTGTTTTCATTGTTCAAATACAGTGTAACTTTTATTACATGTGAATAATTAACAAAAGGAGACTAGTATAGTATTTTATATAGGCAGTTGACAATACTGGTTAAATTATGTCAACTTTTCTCACAAGTATTGTCAACTGTCTCAATAAAATACTATACTAGTCTCCAAAGTTTTTATTAATATCCAGCTTAAGATATCGAAAATCTAAATATTCCTTTCTTTTATATAATGGGTTTACCTGTTCCATGACCTCAGGGGCCATCCAGCAAGGTGTTCCTACAAACGTATGACGGACAGCTTCTCTTGTGATATCCTTCCCTGTGGCCAGCCAAGCACTGACACCAAAATCTACAAAACAATAACACCACAAGTTCTTTATAGATAACAGCATGCACTGACACCAAAATCTACAAAATAATAACACCATAAGTTCTGTATAGATAACAGCATCCACCGACATCAAAATCTACAAAATAATAAGTTCTGTATAGGTAATAGCATGCACTGACACCAAAAGCTACAAAATAATAACACCATAAGTTTTGTATAGATAATAGCATGCACTGACACCAAAATCTACAAAACAATAACACCACAAGTTCTGTATAGATAATAGTATGCACTGACACCAAAATCAACAAAACAATAACACCACAAGTTCTGTATAGATAATAGTATGCACTGACACCAAAATCAACAAAACAATAACACCACAAGTTCTGTATAGATAATAGCATGCACTGACACCAAAATCTACAAAACAATAACACCACAAGTTCTGTATAGATAATAGTATGCACTGACACAAAAATCTACAAAACAACCAGCATTCTGAGAGTACTGCTAAAGCAATACATATTCTTTTCCAGGGCAAAACAAATTTCAATATCTCCTAAATTCAAGGGCAATAACTGAGAAAAATGGGTAAAGCACCATAAAAGTTAAATTTTTAAAAGTACATGATGACCGGCCTCGGTGGCCTAGCGGTTAAGTCGCCGGACAACAGGCTGGTAGGTACTGGGTTCGCAGCCCGGTACCGGCTCCCAACCCAGAGCGAGTTTTTAAGGACTCATTGGGTATGGCTGCTACACCCTCTTTTCTCTTTCACTAACAATAACAACTAACCCACTAATTTCTATTCTGTCCTGGACAGACAGCTCAGATAGCTGAGGTGTGTGCCCAAGACAGGCGTGCGCTATAACAGCTTGCTCTGAATGTGCACGTTAAACAATACTGAAAATGAAAAATGAAAAAAAGTACATGATAAAGATATAAAAAACATTAACAAATTGTACTTTAACAATGGCAAAATAATTCCTACAATGACTGATGTTTGGTTGCAAAATAACGGTTTCTAAAGTTTTTACAGTTTAAAAGATAATTTGGCAAAATGTTCTACTCACCCAGAAGCTAGACAAAAAAGGCATTATTTCCTATTTCTTGATAAGGTGGGCAGCTTCCCCCCTTGCCTACAATCTGGGTACACCCCTGATAATGTTATTAACTGATTCCACATTCAGTATTTACCTGCTATGTAGATGCAGCCATCACCACCAATTAGAATATTGCCTGCCTTTATATCTCTGAAACAATAGGAGAAAACATGAATTGATGGATGGATGGATGGATGATATGATGATGGATGGATGGATGGAATGATAATGGATGGATGGGTGGATGGATGGGTTGGATGGATGGATGGATGGATGATATGATGGATGGATGGATGGATGGATGGATGGATGGATGGATGGATGGATGGATGGATTACAGATGGATGAACAAATGAATGAATGAAATAACAAAATTCATGAATGGTTTAATGACACCTCAGCACAAAAACACATTGACCATTGGGCATTAAATAGAGGTAAGTATAGGAGGAAAACAGTACAGAAATAACTGTCAGAAATTAAAACCTGTAACATACATTTTGCATACTGATACTCAACATTAATTAAAGCTAGCCAATAGGCTTCTGTCAGGTTTAACAAAACCACTGGTGAGTTTTTTCAATTAAATCTACAGACTCTCAAAGACATGTTTCCAACTTACATAGAGGAATTGTAGAAAACTTTAAGTGTTTTCTCTTTTATAGAGATATTATCTGTCCTCAAGGGTGCAATTCCCTCCCCACACCCCCATTTGTTTGAGGACAGGTAATATTGAAAAGAAATGAAGAATACTTTTAAAAAATTCTTTTTTATAGAGATATTACCTGTCCTCAAACAAGTGGGGGGGGGGGGGAGGGGGAATTGAAGAGAAATTTCTGTGATCTTTAACATAATCAATATTACAACATTTTGATAGTCTCTGTTTGTACTAAATTTTAAATGGAGGAAAAAACAAACATTTTAAATGGTCAAATGTGCAGTTGACCAAAGTTGGGATACTATTCCCAAATAAGTGCCCCCACTAAACCTGAGGGTTGAGCTTTACTTACCTATGAATTTGGCCATTGTTGTGGAAGTATTCCAGGCCTTTGAGCACTTCTTTCAGGGCAGTAGCTATAGTGGCCTCGTCTAACACACCATTCTTGTACTGGCCTGTACGCATCCTGGCTTTCACAATGTCAAGCATAGAGCCTATTAACAACATAAAAATGGGGGAAATGTACTTTCAAATACGCAAAATAAAAATAAAATACATGTATACAGTCAAAACACATTGATTAGCAAGAGTTGTTAACTAACTGAACATTTATTAGCAGCTACTATACTCTTGTCAAAAAAGAAATGCAAAGGCGAAATATTCATGGAATTATCTCTTTAATATCAAGTGGCATAATTTTGTTATTTATGATCGTATCACAGTCAAATTTGACCTAAGTATGTGACAATGTTCTTACAATGGACTGACGGCAGTGGAGGTGTTTTCATCACCAAACAGTGCCGCACGAGGCTACTGAAATCAGTACCTTGTGTAGCTTCCAGCAACGAACACTGCTGGACACATACCTGGTTTGAGAGGGGATCGACAGAGAGGACTCTTTCAGCAGGATAATGCCAGGCTGCATACAGCACGTGTAACAATGGATTTCCTACAGAATGTAGCGATCTTGTGCTACAGTTGTTATGCAAGGTCTTACACTTCTGGGCCAGTCTTCAGCTGATTGAAATTGCTGGTACCTGTCCCAGAGATGTGAAATGGTGCTCTGATGGACATTCATGTGGCTTGCGACTGCTGACTGGAGGAGGCCTATTGCAATGTCTCAATTCAGCAGGCTTAGTCATGACATCTTGTATCTCATCTATCTTTAATTAACATTAGACTTCCCCAAACATTTGTCCAGGCACAAATTGTAAAAAAACCATTACAGTGACACAGATTCCATATACGAGACTGTAATGATGTCCCATTTCGATGAGATTGCATAGGGCAAAATACATGCAGTTTTCTGCCATCTGCTATTTTGCTTGTTTATGAAATAGTCTTCAAGAGAGGTGGGTTGGTATGACATAATGTAACAACATCGTGACATGCTCTAAGGTATAACACACTCAACATGACATCGCATTAATTATGTCATAGGTGGTTTCCACCCCTCTTGAAGAGTATTCCACAAAAATGCAAAATGGCAGATGGTAAAAAATTGCATGTATTTTTCGTTATATGTAATCTCAGCAAAATCAATATCAGTGACATTATTACAGTGTCGTATGTGGAATCTGTTTCACTGTAACGTTTTTTCCCACGATTTATGTTTAGTCAAAAAGTAAAGAAAATCTAACAATACCGTAATTAAAGGTAGGAGTAACAATTTGGTTCAGACTTTAGAAACTTAAAGCAAATAAAGAAATCTGATGATCCTATGAGTATGATCTGACAAACCTCCACTACACAACTTCATGATAACCCAGAGTTCCTCCTTGACAACAAATGACGTGTAGTAACAAACAACGTTCTCATGTTTACACTGACTCATTGCCTGGATCTCTTTCTGCAATAAAACAACAAACAGTGTATTGGAAAGGAATTGCATTTATGTATGTATATAATATAAGTATATATAATATAACAAAACAAATGGGAATATTGACATTCATAAATTAAATTGTCTTCAAAATTGGAATATTAATAATGACACACATGTAACCTTTGGGAAATGTTAATTGGTATTATGCTTATAACATACATACACAAGTAAGTGATAAAATCCTAAAAGCTTCACTGCTGGTCAAATCTTTTTTGTTGTTTTTTTACTCTCCCTAACAATTTGTGAAGACCTATTTTATTCTAACCAAATTTCATCATTTCATTCAGTGATTCATTCCTTCATCCATGTTTTTGTATTTAAAACAAAAATGCAATAAAATAATAAAACAATTTTATCACCTATGTTGCTAGACTCCGAATATCGGCACCATTCCCCAAGGCTATGTCGTTTTTTTCTTCCCAATTTGGAGTTTAGAAAAATCCCAATATGAATGCTAATACTTCCCAATTTGTATTTGTTTCCTTTTAATATTCTTGAAGCTCTTTTCTATTGCTTTTTATTAAATCATTGATCGCTTTCGACAACAATCAATATTTGTGTCGCTTTTAACAAGATTTTGAAAGGGAACACAAAATTCCCAATTATTTTGTAAAACGACGCAAAAATTCCCAAGATGAAAGCCATGGGAGTCAATTCAAATTTCAGAAATAAAACCCTGGCATTATCATATACATGTATGTCTATTAATGCTCCTACTTGTAGTCTATTAAATATCAAACGACCTGTACTTACCAGAAGTTCCTCCACAGTGGTGTTACACTTCTCCAGGTTAATCCGCTTTATGGCAACTCTCTCATTGCGAGGTTTACAGAGAGCGGCCTGCACCACAGCAGTCGCCCCAGCACCTGTAATTTTAATAATCATCAGTCACGAAATGGCATCACCGTTTAATAACGAAGACGGACATACTGCAAACCATTAACTGGTTTTAGTCAAAAACATGTAATATCTTTCAGGATCTTGATTAGGAATCTATTAGGATCTACTGTTTAGTATTTTAAAATTAATGATTTTAGAAATTTAACAAATCATGATGCAATACTGAATAAAATTTCTCTGTGTTGGTCCCCTTAATATTTCTGTGGAAGATTACCATAGAGATGGTATAAATGTTAGTGTTGTTTTCAATACTGTAGAGCGGGCAGCATAGCCCAGTGGTACAGTGCCCGCCTGATGCGCGGTCGGTCTAGGATCGATCCCAGTCAGCTCACCACTGGGGGGTTTTCTCGACATAACCATATGTCTGACGCTGATATAACCGTAATTATAATGTGTTGAGAGCGTCATTAAACAAAAAAACAAACAAAAAATCAATACTGTAGAAGCCCATTTTAAATGTTAAATTGCCATTGAAATGTTTTTATCTTATGATTATGAATGCATACGTCAATCATGAAGTATCAATTAAGTATGTTTGCGTAAAAAGTCATTGTCAATAAACCCAAGACCTCGACTAAATTACATCTAATTTGCAAAGTTATCATATTCTTAAAGTATGCGATCTGAAAAATATTACATACTTTGATTGCACTGAAAATGTAAGATGATGTATGATAAAGATAACTTACATTGGACTTTTCTTAATATAACTTTATTATAAGTACTGAAAAGTATAAATTTAGATGTACCAGTATGTCAAATAGATTTATGTTAAAACTGGCTCAATTAAATCAGAATTCCTATCAGATTATTTCATTTTGTACGTGCACAAATTATTTAATTATTTACTTTTAGTGCATAGTGTATAATGCACAAGCGTTACCTGTCGGAAAGTATCTGATTGTCCGCCAGTCAAGAATTAATCTTTACATTTCACACACAATATTATTGTCTTTTTTAATATCAATATTTGAATATATGTAATTAATTTATTTAAATTATTATTATAACAAAAATTAGTATGCCATGGTGGTGTTGGACTATGCTGTTTTATATATGGTAATACATCTTATAATCGTATACATAACTGCCGAAGACCCTTTTCTTTTCATTCTGTTTTTTGCATATTGGAATAAAAATTTAATGTACTTAATGATGTAGTATTGTACTATTGTAAATGCTTGAATGACCTTGACCTATTCAACATCTTGCCTGCATCAAGACAATTGATTGTGGATCTGAATAAATAATAACATTTGAACAGAGTAGACACACATCCATGTATTCTTAACATATATAATATGTCACAAACAAATATTTACCTATAACTTCCAATAATTCATAGTCTTCTCTAAGATTTGGCCAAGGAAGCGTGATTACTTCGGCCATTTTGGCGCTGTCACTATTTTCACTTATATTTTACGGAATTAAAACCCGATACCAGTGTAGTTGGACCCATTTACTGATTTAGCTCGCCTTTCAAACATGTTTTGAAGTTTTTGTTTAAATAAACGACAACACTAGAGCACATTTAATTATTAATTATCAGCTACCAAATGTCAAACGTTTGGCAATTTTCCGATACGTATTATTATTAATACTATTATTTAGAGTAAAACCATTAGGGATCTATAGGCCTATGCACGTTCTATCAGACAGGGCAGTATATACCATTTTATTTGGTGTACCAATTATGAACCACTGATTGAGACGAGGAGGGAGTCTGAGTCCTCTAATGATGATCGATTCTGCGACCTTTTGCATTTTAAGTAAGTCACTACTGCTCTACCGCTGAGCTGCCCCATGACCGTGTGACGTAAACAGCGGCTTTTTGCGTTCCATTAAAAAGGCAAAATTAGGTGACATAATTATTTATTAACCTGTTGGTCAATATTAAAGTCGATTTATTGCTATAATTAAATATGTTTTTGTTTGGTGTTAACTGTTATTGTTCATAATCTAGAAATGTCTTAACTTTGAAAAGGGAAAGTAAATTGGAGCTTTAACTTTAGCGGTCGGAATTTCTACGAAATATTAACTTTAAACCAGTCTACTATCGAGTTACCCATTGATACTTTTTGTAATTACGATTTACGTTTTGCTTCATTAATAGCGCATTATATATGTGTCTTTAGCAGTTACACTAACATCCCTTAGTGTAATTTCATGCTATCAAATAACTATTATGTTTTAGTTGGTAAAACAAAATGTCAGGTAATATTTTTAGAAGAACGTGCTGTATTTTCGTGTATTACTTTATTTCGTTTCGTGGCTAGTCCGTACCATTGATTGTAGGTTCTAATGGATCAGATCAATTCCTATTGCCGATAATGTTAACGTTTACTAATAAAACTGATATAAGCAGCGTTTCAACACACCCAGGACGTACAACAATAGAAAGTGTGGCACCTCACATCTAATCTGCTTGCAAGAAAATATAAGAGATTTAATTTCTGTTTTTAATAGCAACCATCATTTTTGCTGGAAACTGCAGTTCCATTTTTGGGGGTACGGTACCCCACATTAGTTTCAACCTCTGATATATACTGCATAACAACTGTATAAATGAAAGTGTATTTATTTATTGTTAATGGATAATAGTATTTGCACAAATAATCAATGTCACATATTACTACTAATCACACCCACAGCTGCTTTTACTCCGTAAATATTTGACAATGCATGTCAAACTCTGACACGGAACTCT